>CAUYSK010110646.1:0-103257 GCA_963575035.1 Avahi laniger
CTAGCTGGTGCATATTCTACCTACTTGCTCTACTTAGCTTTGCTGTTTTAAACAAAACTGGCATGGAAATTCCCCAACAGAACAACTTCATTTTTAAAAGGAACTGAAGTGGGCACTAAAATTCCCAAGTACTGAGTAAACTGAAGCTAGAGCTTTCTTAACCCTCCCTGCCTGAGAATCACACGCACGGTCAAGGCAGCCGGGCCTGCAGGCGGCTGGATGTCCACAGCCAAGAACCAAGTGCATCCGGAATCCTGGTACCCCCGCCATGCTCCAGACCTCCCTACTCTGAGAACAGCTATTTCCTGTAGCTGAACCCGGGACAAAGAGTAAGCGAAGGCTTACTGGTCTTTGCGACAGTAAGGGTCAAGACCGCGGCCTCTGGAGGCCACCTAAACAGGTTCAAGTCTCAACTCTACCCTTCACCTGCCACCGGATGCTGGTCATGCTGCTCAGCTCCTCTGTGCCCATCTGCAGTTTCCACCTCGCTGGGCTGTTGCCAGCACTACTTGAGTTAACATGTATAAAGCAGCACTAAGGCAAGTCCTATGACTTCCGGCTGGGGCTTCAATGGGAGTTGAGGGGCCAGGGGCAGAGTTTACTCACCACTGCCTGCCCCTTCTGGTTTCGCCAGGGCACCATCGGGGTGGGGTTCTGCCTGCCTCTGGAGCACTGGCTTTGGCTCATCTGGTTCATCATCCTCAGGGGTGACCAGCTTCATCAGGCTCTGGTTGCACACGTTGGCCACCTCCTTGATGCCTGAGTCACTGATGTAAGGAGTGGCCCTACCCAGGGGGTCTTCTCTAAGCCTGGTGTCCCTGGTCAGGGGCTCAGTCCTCCCCAGGGGCTATGCTGGGCAGACAGGGAGTCTGAACCCTGTCCCTGTTCTCCGTGCCATCCTGGGGCCCCTGTGAGATGCTCCTCTTCCTCTCATAGGTCCCCTTCCAGGTGGCCCTCCCACTCCAGGGTCCCTTGACTTCACAGTCCCTTAGGGGCTGCTCTGGTTTCTTCTCTCCCAGAGCAAAGGATACTTTTCTTGCGGTCATCGTATGCCAGGCAGGGCAAGACGGCAGTCAGGATCCCAGAAGAATAGGGCAGCATCACTCGGCCGGCCAGCTGGATGAACTCCCGCATCCAGCACATGGCCGTCAGCTGGATGAGGTCGTCTGGAAGCGGAATCGGTGGGTTCCAGGGGGACTGGCATAAGCAGCCAGAGCGCTCCCTGCCACCGACCATCCCCAAGTCCAGGGCTGGCTTGATCTCTTATCTCCTTACTTTGTTCTCCAAAGAAACATTCAGACACAGGTTGGCATGGAGTGACAATCCTGCGCTAAACTGTGAAAGGAGCCCTCCCTGCATCCCTGCCCCTCCGCAACGCAACTCCGTATCTTCTCTCATCAAGAAGTGGGGTTTATCTCCCTACCCAGGCCCGACTGCCCCTGTTGCCCCAGCTGACAGCCGGACATACACAATTGGGCCCAGCCAAGCCTAGCCCAGGTGAGCAGAACCACCCAGGTGACCGGGTAGACTCATGACCAGTAATAAGTGATTGTTGTTTTATGCAGTTATGTTCTGTGGTGGTTTGACATGCCCCAGAAGCTTATAGATACATAATTCCAACCTGTAAGCATTTCAACTCTCAGTGCTAGCTAAGGCCAAGCTCACCAGCAAGGAGGCCCCTGGATCTTACTACACTCCAGGCTATACCTGGTGAAAGGACCTCCATGTCAACAGAGAACCTAGACCTCCTGCTCACAGAGACCCTGCTCCCAGGGCCCAGTGTCCCACGGGTCAACACTCCTCCCAGAACTCTCTCCTGCCCCTTGCTGAAGCCAAGGCGGCGGTGGCCGTGGGGCCTCGCCACACTCACCTGTGGTCTGGCAGTGGATCACCAAGATGTTGGCCATCTCGGCAAACTTAACACTGGAGGGGTTCTTCTTAATTTCTTTCAAGAATTCTCCAAGAACAACCTCACACCTACCAATGAGAAAGGAGAGTGGAAACAGCACATGTCAGCCAGGGCCGCGGAGCCCCAACTGGCACCGAGTTCTGCTCGGGGGCGACTGACTATACTTGGACACGTGGCAGATGAGTGTTCGCAGGGGCTGCCGGCTGCTGAGCTCTCAGCTCCTAGAGCAGGAAGCACGCCCGCCAGGAAGAAGAGCAGGGCTCAATTCTTGCCCCTCGGCTATACCCATGTGTGCTGTGGAGTACTCGTGCACAGCGCGGGGGCCCAGCAGGCAGCCCTCACATTTTCCGAATCTCTTTGCCGTTGTCACCCAGGATCTGGAACAGGCCATCCAGGATCTCTGGCAGGTAGTCCAGCAGGTTGATGTCTGGCACGGACTCCAGAACCAGGATCTGCCCAAGGAGGAGCACAGGAGGGGAAGTCACACCAGCCTGAGCAACTTTTCTCCTCCTCCCTGATCCTCTGGGCCTGGGCAGTGGGAAGGGGACCCTGCGGAAGCATGCAGGGAATGGTGATTTGACTCTAAGGAAATCCAGATGCCCGGGAAGAAGGGAGTGGATGGGGAAGGATGACAAGGTTAGAAAAGGCTTGACTGCTGGAAGCAGCACTACTGGCTTCAAAGACAAATCTGGGTTTCCCGGGACAAGGAATGAATTGGATCCTTTCAGGACCAACATGATGGGCTTTGGGGGCAAAGCTAAATGAAGGGTCTTCAGATTGCCAGGTGCCAACGACTATTCCAGGGATAACAAGGAGGCATCCTGTGACTGAAGGAACTGCCAAGGGCGTTCCAGAGCACAGATTTTACTAAAGTAGAGGCTCATTCAACTAGAGGCTGGAGAGACAGTGTCAGAGCTGGACCTTACCCAGGAGATGATGAACTGTCGGGCATACTGGTTGTTGGAGTAAATCCTTTCCCGTAACAGAGGGATGAAGCCCACCAGGTCAAACT
This sequence comes from Avahi laniger, assembly GCA_963575035.1. Classification (NCBI taxonomy): domain Eukaryota; kingdom Metazoa; phylum Chordata; class Mammalia; order Primates; family Indriidae; genus Avahi; species Avahi laniger. The sequence continues at coordinate 2,922 of CAUYSK010110646.1, forward strand.
TGCTGCTCTCAGTCACTATGTCCTGTGGGCCAAAGGAGTGTGAGCTGCCAAGAGCCAGAGACCAGGGCTGGCTCCAGAGGTCAGGTGACCACAAAGGAAAATGGTAGACTCCGAGGCAGGCAGGAGAGGCCCCTGGAGTATCCATCTTGGCATAGGCCAGAGGACAAGCAAAACTGGTGGACGGAGAGCAGGACTCAAAGTGAAGAGAACTAATCCAATGGCAAAACCCTCCTCTCTGTAGTCTGGATGGATCACCCAGCCCAACCCCGTCCTTGGGTGGCAATAACACAAGGGGATGTTTAGGGTGATGGCACAGTTCTGTATTTCTATTGTGGTGCTGACACAGTTCTATATACATGTCATAGAACTGCACCCGGAAGAGTAAATTTTATTGTATGTAAATTAAAATACTAAAAAAAAAAATTTGGAAGAGCATCCCCAGTGTTAGAATTTCTAAGCTGTACAGACAGATGGGAGAAACAGATTCCAGAAACAGAAGTGGCAACAAAGTACAAATACCTTTAAAAGGCGGTCTAGGAGCTCCGATCCGCTTTTCACGTTGGGGTCTGGGTCAGCAGCCAGCTGCAAAGGGCACAGAGGGGAGAGACACAGGGGCTGTGGTCACAGTTGAACAGAAGACATGCACCTCCTGCGAACCCAGGGCCAAGGCCCTGGTGCAGACTGGAACACCTAACGCATCCCTCCCAGCGAGTGAATCTGAGGAAGGTCAGGGTGCTGGGGATGGGCAAGTCGGAGCCGGCTAAGAAGCCCCACGCAGCAGATCCCCTTCTGCTCAGGGACGCCTCCTGTGACCCACTGGGTGCCTGCTCCCTGCTGTGACTGTGTCGGGGGTCGCTTCCCATCGTCCTTTCTCAGGGGGTTCCGATCTTAAGATGCTGAGTCCTCTCTCCTCTCCTGGAGCTTAAAAACGATACTCTAAAAAGGACCATGGTATTCCACAGGGGCAGTAGGGCTGCAGGGTGGCTTTGTGCCTGGGAGGGGAATGCCACGAGGCTGAGAGAGGTGCGGAAGACAGTATTAGGGGCTCCAAAGCCCTGCTAAGAAGAGCTTTTTCTAGAGCACGTGTGCGCTACAAATCATCGCCCTCCACACAAGGGAAACACCGTCCGTATGATGGACTCACTTTCATTCCCTCCCCAGGGACGTTAGTGCTCCTCAAACTATTTTTTCCCTCCGCTGTGTGGTAGACTGATACTTTCATAAAATGCAATAACAATGAATTAATGGAGAAATGAAACAAATGCAAATAGAAACCCACTTAAAAAAATTATTAGATTCAACAGACATTAAGTGTCCCTTGCAGCCATGCTTATCTGCTCTGCCTGCATCTGGGGAGAGGGACCCAAGCACCCAAGGTCCCAGGAGGTCGAGAGAGGTGCGTGGACTGAACTGGGCCCAGCTGGGAGGAGCAGTACCTTGCTCAGCCCGTCAAAGAGCACGTTGAAGTGGGGCAGCACGGCGCCGCGGGCCACCTTGACAATGTTGTAGAGCGCCTCGCAGGCGTAGTAGCGCAGCCTGCTGTCCGCGTCATTGAAGCAGGTCAGCACCGGCTCTATCAGCTCCTTCAGGTAGAGCCCTGAGTCCTGCGATGGGGCAGGAGTGGGAGAAGACAGCTCAGAAGGGATCCCTGGGAGATGCTCAGGCCTGTGTGAGCCCTTCCCAAGCCTGCCTCCCAGGAGAGGGACCACGCCTGGAGACAGGGCTGCAAAGCCAGACTGGCTGGTCTTAGGTGTGGAAGGAGTGGTGATAAAACACAGGTCTGCAACGCCCTGCTGGGACTTGGAAGGGAAGGCATCTGGAAGGCTCAGAGTCAAGGCCATGGCTGGTGTGTCCGTCCCTGGGGAGAAAGGCCCACCTTGCCCAGTGCGATGGAGCAGGCGGCCAGGCCGATGAGGCCCCCTTTCCGGCTGTGGGGGTGCTGAGACAGGGCGAACTCCTGAGACAGGGTCTGGATCACATGCTTGATTTGCACGGTATTGTTCTGGGCCACGAACTCCCGGACCAGCCTGAAGAGAGAGGAGAGAGGGGCTGTGGGGATCAGGCCACCCCTGCTGTTGGCTCCAGGAGGAAGAAGGAAGGTGACCTGTTTAGAAAGAGGAACCAGGAGTCAGGCATCTGAGGCAGGTCTTCCCAGTTCTGCTGCTGGCTGGGCCATGGGAGCTTCCCTACTCTGGCTCTCAGTTTCCCTTTGTGCACAACAAAGGAACAGTTGTGTTTGGAACAGTGGCGCTAACTCACTTCCAGGAATCTAACAGAAGGCAAATAAATGTCCCATTGGAGACCAAAATATACAATGCATTGTCAGTTGATCAACCATCTTTATTCAACATTTGTTCAACTTTGCATTCATGCATTCAAGAAGCTCTCTGCATCTGGGCCATTATTTCCAGGGACGGTGCTGGGGACACACAGCTGGACCAGGCCGCAATCCGATGGGCTAGATCCACATACACACAAGTAATTGCAGTAAAGTGGCACAAGTGTTATCACAGAAGCAAGAAAACACAACAGGCTAGGTCTCCAGGGCCGTCCTGGAGGGCTGGCAGAGAGATGCCATTGAGTTAGATCTTAAAAACATTCAAGGCATTTTCTAGGTAAAGAAAGGAAGGCAGGGTGTCTTGGGCACAGGGAAGAGCCTGGTCAAAGGCAAAGAGTGCCGAGAAGACGTGGCATATTGAGGGCGGGGCCAGGTATCTAGCGTGTGTAAGGAACGGCTAGAGTCAGTTAAGGAAAAGATGCACCAGTGTGAGTTCTCCAGCAAGGGATGACGACACATCCAGACCCGTGCTTTACCAGCTACCTCTGGCGGCAACTTTGAGAAGCAGAGTGGGGGCAGGGGCAGGGGTAGGTTCCACAGAAAGAAGTGACGCTGAGGACAAACCTTCCAGCAGAACACTGCAGCTACTGGGTAAGGAGGACCTGAAATGTGGCTGAGGTGGCGGGAAAGAGCAAGAGGGATTGTTTCTAGAATTAAACAGAAAAGCATCAGTAGCCCATGTAATACAGGGGTTGGTGGGTAGCTGGTGCCTCCAAAGTGTCTCCTTGGGCAGCGACGCTAACAGGGAGAGGGGCAGATCGGAGGGAGGCTGCCTTTGTGGGAGGGAGTGCCTGGGCTCACCCCAGGGTAGGGGGGACGCTTCCCCAGGCAGGCCCTGTCCTGAGCGGAGAAGAGCTGAGGGAGGCCTGGTTCTGTATATACTGGTCTGTTTTCAGAATCCCATGGACACGGAGGCCAAGCCTCTGCCCTCCAGAAGCTCACAGCATCCCTGCGGCGAGAGGCCCCATGTGGGACGATGGCAGCATGAGAGCCCCAGGTCACTGCTGGGGGAGCTGCGGCTACAGTGGTCAGGGAAGGCTGCCTAGGCGTGGGATGGGAGCTGAATCCTGCAGGAGGCAGGGAGAGAAGGAAGAGGGCCTTCTGGACAAAAGGAATCATGTGAGCAAAGGCAAGGAGGGGGAACTGGCCAACCTTGCCTGGGAACCCAGGGGACAGAACAGCAGCGGGAAACGTCGAGGATGGGCGGGCTCTGGTACCTGGGGCATCTCCAGCTAGGAGAATGGATTTCACATCACGTAACAGGAGCCTGGAGATGCGTGTGGGGTGCAGCCACTGAAGGTGGGAAGAGGAGGTCTAGAGACCGTGGACTTTCAGAAGTAGCTACAGAGACTCACTCTCCCCTCGCCTTGTATCCAATCGTGGCGGGCACATTGCTTGTCTGTTGCATAAATGGGATCTCAAGTTGGCTTGAAGAATTTTAAGAATGGTCATCTCCAAAGGTATTAATTAGTTTCTGGGGTTCCAGCTCAGTGTCAGGAACTTCTAGTAATTAGAGCTGCTCAAAACCAAAGGTGCTGTCCTAAGAGACAGTGACCGCACCTACACAAAGGTTGTTCAAAGAGGGCCTGGCAATGGTTTGATAAAGACTTATTACGGCAGGCAGGCAGTTCACACAAGAGATGACAAAACAGGCCTGGCTCCTGGCTGGTGGATGTTGGAGCAGAGATGGGTATTTCAGGAGGGGGCTGTACAAAGGGCCCATGAGGTGCCTCTTGCCCTGGTCTTTATGGGGCTGAGGACTATGGATGGAAGATGAATGCCAGTTCATAGGCTCCAGCTCCCAAAGTACAGTATCAAGGCCTGGTAGGGATGGTTCCACATAAACCTGTCTGGTCTCCCAAACTGGGCAAACCAGCCAGGTGAGGCTGGGTGTGACCTGCCAGAGTGCCTGTCTCTGAGTATTGATAGAGAGAGACAGCCCCTTGGGAAAAGCCCGGCAGGTGCCACAGAGAACAGCTGGAGCATTGGTGGTTCAGTGGTAGAATTCTCGCCTGCCACGCGGGAGGCCCGGGTTCGATTCCCGGCCAATGCAATGCAATGCAATGTTGCTTTTATTGTCCTTTCCTGGCCAGTTTCCTCCCAGAGTTTCCGTTTGAGGAGCCTATCTCCTCAAGCACAGCAGGCCTGCACAGCCCAGGTGCCCACGAATCTGGCACCACACTTTCTGCTGATTAAGCATGGGGGGAGTGGCTGGGTTCTCCAGAGACGCACTCACTACTGGCAGTGGAACCATGGCCTTGATGTCTTCAACCTAGGGGACTTCTGCTGTGCTGCCCTTGGTCTTGGCCAGTCTCCAGCAGGAAGCTGGAGGGAAACCTGAGAACAGTGAAACAGCCCAAGCAGAATGGAAAGGAGGGATTCAAACACCAGAGAGGAGAAAGTCCCAACATGCTTTTCTTTCTGCCAAAGACTTAAGCTCTCATTTCTGTCCAGAGGTCTGAAGGCAAATCAACGGCACATGCACACCCTCCTGCTCTGCAGTCTAAGCTTGCTGTCCTTGCAGCTGTGCTGATGTGGCAGCATCGGGGACCAGCTTTATGTTCTGTGAGCCAGCATACACACATGGAGGCCCAGGAACAGGGTTAAAGGGAGGTGTCCACACAGCTGCTGACAGCTGGAGCATTGGTGGTTCAGTGGTAGAATTCTCGCCTGCCACGCGGGAGGCCCGGGTTCGATTCCCGGCCAATGCAGCAGTAAACTTTTTTAATCCTAAAATACTAAATTGGAGACTTCAACCTGCCTAAAGAATTTGTGAATATATCCTGAAAACCAAGAGTGACTTGTTTCTAGCTTGGATTTTAAATGCCTTTGACAAAAACCACTCAGTTTCCTAAATTCCTTGAAGATCCAGAACCTGGTCTCCTTGCTCTTGCAGAGTCCAGGCTGTGGGGATACACCGAAGCCCACTGAAAGCAGCTGTGCACCCCAACGCCTGCCCAGACAAGCCTGCCAGGAAGCCAGGACACGTCTCTGCGTGGTACAAGTCAGAATGGCATCAGGAGCTGGTGTGGAAACCTTCACGGCGTTAGCAAGGGATCCAAAAGACCCAACGTATGTGGCAACACAGACAGCCCTGGGACCATCCCTCCTGTCTCCTTGTTTTAGGTCACAAACATTCACTGAGCAACCAGAAAGGGCTCCTCCCAGCGTGTGGGGTGCATTCCCTGCCCTTGAGGGGCTCTCTCTTCGGTGGGAGGAAACGAGAGTATTCAAGGACTGTGGTGCAAACAGAGAATAAACCTGGTAAAAAGAGTGGAAGGTGACCAGGGACAGGTAAGCAAGAGAACACCTGTGTCTGGTGGGAGGGCATGTGGTGTGGCTTCCTGAGGTCGGCGCTGAGAGGGGCTCTGAAGGCTTCTAGAACAGCATTCTGGAGCTGTTCAGGATGAGGCTGGACAGCGGCTCAGAGGAAGGAAGAACAGGCATCTGGTTCGGCAGAAGCCAAGGCCACAGGAGAAGTGGATGACGGGCTGGGGAAGCTGCTCCCTGCCATGCGCGAAGGACCCTGAATGCTCGGCAAAGGAACTGGCATTTAGTCCTGGCGGCAGCTAGGAGCGGGAAGGCCGTGAACAGGCGAGCGAGTGGGCTTTAGGAAGGGCCTTCTGCAGCGGTGGGCGGCGTGGAAGTGAAGGCTCACAGGGAGCCCTGAAGAACAGGGAAAAGTATAGGGAATGCGGCTCTAATGTCGAGGTGACAGCCTGCAAGAGTCACGGGGCCTCCTGATGGGAGAAGATGGGAAAAGGGGATGCATACTCCACACCCCCTCGTGCAAGCGCAGCAGGACCTTTCTCCTTGCTCGACACCAGCTGGAAGGCTTCTCCCACCGAATCTTGCTAGGACTCAATTCAGGGCACCCGAGGCCACTACAGAGACAATGGCCCACTCTTCAAGTCCTGCGGCTCCGGGAACTCCAAGTTTCTTCTCTCTGTATGCTTGCACTTAAGAGTAGAATATTCTTCATCTCCAGGCGGGAGGGAAAGCTGTGAGAACATGTTCTCACCAAAAGCATCGGCCCGGAGAACACCGGGCTGGCCGTAGGGTCAAGCCCTGGGTCAGAAGCAGGAAGAATGTGTTCCAGGAATCAAGCCATCAGGCCATCAAAACAGGGCCAGGCTGTTCTCTGCGGCCTTCCCGCCGGTCCCCAGCATAATCTTCCTCTCCAGCCAGACCCGCCTTCTCAGGCTCCGCTCCTTCCATGCCTTCGGTGCGTCCCGTCAGCCCACTCTCCGGAAAAGCTCCCACTCCCTTCCGCACTCCTGCAGCCCTCACGGTCCAGCTCAAGTCCAAGCCCCTGCTTTTCCTGACTGCCCCACAAAGTGAGCACTTCTCCTCTGACCCTGACGGACCCAGTGATCCTTCATTCTGTGCCCAGGAATGCAGTGTCGGATGTCACCAGTTAAGTTCCTTCTCATGTGTACATTCCTATTTCCACAGCTTCTTGATAAAGTCCTTGCAGACGGGCGCCATCGTCTCTGCATCTCCGGCACTGGCCCTCTGAGTCCAGTGTTTTGTGCAGAGTAGGTCGGGAATCAGTAAACACCTGTTGAGGCGAGGCGAACAGAGGTGACAGACGACACGAGCTCTATTGTAAACCTGGGCAAAGTCCCATGCTGCCGTATCGGTGCCATGGGGGTGCTCTGAGAACCCAAACCTAATCTGCTGGGTTAACCAATATTGCGTTTGGATGATCCTAAGCCCCTTGCCTTATAATTCAAGTCAGTAGGAGCAAAGGGCCCCATTACGGGGATCCCAAAATGCACACTGAGAAGGGCCCAGGTCACCAGAGCTGCAGGTGGTGGCTGGGGAAAGATGCACATGCCGGGATGTGACCGGAAGCCGAGGGCAGAGGTGTGCTCTAACTCCGCACTGGGTACTCCAGAATCGCCCCCGTCAGCCTGTGGTGTGGTCTCTCTACTTCACAGGGCAAATGCAGAGAGGAAAAAAAGCAGCTACGAGGGGAAGCAGAGTAAGTGAAGTTTAAAATCCGGGCATCCCTGGTGTCTCTTCAAAAGACCACACTGTCTCTCCTTTCATGCAAAGGCTGGGAGCCGGGGGGATCTGAAGCTGAACTCATTTTGAAGTTAACATTTGGCTCAGAAACTCTCATGATCACAAACCCCTGGAGACCTTGCCTGATGCAAAGGTCACGGGCATTACTGTTCTATACACCGGAGAAGGGAATCCACTTCTGCCTGGTTTCCTCCAAAAAGCACTGAAAATCCCTGGCTGGAGACGTGTCCCCTAGAGGTTGCTCAGAGCCTCCATTCGCAACTGGTCAGTGGTGTCGCAGCACAGCAGAAACACCCACTGCCCAGAAGACACAAATCCCAAAGTGAGCCAATGCCAAGCTCTTGACACCACCCTCCACGTGGTGAAGACGAGCCACACGGACTACCCCTCCCCGATAGGAGGAGAAGCCACAGGCAAGGTAGGACGCATTTGGGCCCTCATCAGCCAAGGGAGAACCTGGGGCCACAGCCTCAGCAACACAGCCACAGCCGCGCACTGGACCACTTGGCCTCCAAAACACAGTGCAGTGACAGTCACAGGCAGCGTGGGGCCTGGTGAATCGACTCTTCCTAAGCACTCACTCTCTGCTGAGCATTTCAGGGCTCAGTTATTCCCCAGGACAACCTCTTCCTGTAGCTATTATTATCCCATCTTCCAGATTTGAAACAGCCTCAGAGAAATCAAGTCCCTTTCCCAGAGTCATAGAGGGTCTGAACCCCGGACATCTACAAAGTCCACGTCCTTTCAACTGTCTCAGTTCCTCTCTCCCACCTTAAGCCACTTCAGCTGCAAGCTGAACACACCCCGTCACAGATGGCAACTCCCTTGTTGTAGAACCAAAGCCCCCAAGTGGCATGCAGTGTTCTCTACACATTTCCCCACACTGTTTAGCGTTCAGATATCCTCAAAGCCTCCTCCCCACACACAGGGAGTGCAGATGAGGTGTGCATTTGATGTCTTTTGAAATGAAGCTCTAGAGCTGGTCTTCCACTGTGAAGGCAGGAGCTGAGTCACCACTTGCTGAGCACTTATTATGTGGCAGGCAACGTGTTGGATGCCTTACATGCACGATCTAATTTAAACCTTCAAACAAGTCACTGAGTTAGGTACTCTTATACCCATTTCACAGCTAAGGGAAACTAGGCTCAGAAAAGTTCAGAAACATACACAAAGTCACGCAACTTGTAGATGATGGGTCTAAAAATCAAACCTAGGTTTTTCTGATCCCAATGCCTGAACTCTTACCCATTACGTTACACCATCCTCCTCCCCAAATATCACAACTACCACCTCTTGGATGCCCACTGAGTGCCAGGCACTTTACATTTATTATTTCATTTAACTCCAATCCCATTTTGTTTGGCGATGTCCAAACGTCCCAACCTCTGTCCCAGGTGGCAGAGGTTTTAGCCACTGCACCCGGGTTCTCCTATGTTCAGAGGAGACACCTCAACTGTACAGTGGGGTTAATGATTATGATGACTTTATACTGGTTTTAGAGTGTTAAACCAGATAATGCACATAATGTGCTTTGCACCGCACATGCTCAGTGACATACTAGTGCAGGGTCAGAAGCAGAGACGCTGTCATCTTACATCCACCACGCGAGATGGTGTTCATTCAATAAATGTTGCTCGAGCACCTGCTCCAAGACGGACATGAAGATAAACCCAGAGCTGACCATTATTCCTGTGCTGTGAAACTTTCAACATGGACTTGGGGCTGCTGCCTTTTCTCTCCCTGGCAAGTCCAACTATCCCTTCCAGTTCCCTGTGCGACATACCACATTCAGATGGCATACCCAGGCAGCAGTGTGCCACAGAGAATGCGGGTAAACATCTCCATCTGCTCTGCTGAGCATTTAAGTAACTTGGTTTCCATTTGCTCACCAGTCTCCAATAAGGGAATGGGAAAACCAGCACAGCTGCTTCTGAGCAAGGGCCAAAGACCTTCTGAAAAGGCCTAAGAATTAACCAACGGAACATACAGCGGGGCATCCACCAGAAACAACCAATAGAAAAAGAAGAAACAAGAGGCAGAGGCAGAGCAGGAGGCCTGTTTTGATCTCAGGTGACAATAATTGTGACCACTTAATGAGTGCTTCCCTCACACTGTAGCAAAATACCACTGATATTATTTTAAAAATTGAGAAATAATTCACATACCGTAAATTCACTCTTTTAAAGTGCAGAAGTCAGGAGTTTTTAGTATATTCACAAAGTTGTACAACTGTCACCACAATCAATTTTAGAACACTTTTACCATCTCCAAAAGAAACCTTGCCCCCATTAGTGGTCACTCCCCATTTCTCCCCAACCTCCTGAACCCCCGGTAACCACTAATCTGTTTTTTGTCTCTACAGATGTGCCTCTTCTGGACACTTCACATAAATGGCATCATACAGTATGTGGCCTTTTGTGACTGGCTTCTTTACTTAGCAAAATGCATTTTTTTAAGATAAGGAACTGAGGCACAGAGAGGCTAAACCAGGGGCCACTAAGTCACGTACTCACAGCAGCCAGGCAGGAGATACCAATGAGGCGACCCAGGGAGGTAAGACAGGCTCTGGGGAACTTGCAAACACAGGTAGCAAAGGTCTCGCTGATCATTTACGTGGGAACGTGGGCCCCACAGGGCCACATCTCCTGACTCTTTAAGGGAAGGCAGAAACCCGAATTTCCCTGTGAAATTTCTCAATCTAAAATACTCTGTGATCCAGGCCAAAGCAAACAAGTCTGTGGGCAGGACACAGCCCCCGGGTGATGTCTGGGTTAGGCAATCTGCCAAGTGTCCCACTCTGATAAACAGCCGGGGTGGGTGGAATTCTGACCTGCATTCCACAAACTGCCTCAAGTCACTTGGGAATAAATAGAGTCGTGTGCCACATGGGCCGTTTCAGTCAACAACAGATGGCACATACCACAGTGGTCACATCAGATTGTAGTATTGTATTTTTACTGAATCTTTCTACATTTAGATATGTTGAGATACACAAATCCTTGCCATCGTGTTACGATTGCCTACAGCACTTAGTACGGTAACACGCCGTACAGGTGTGTAGCTCAGGAGCAACAGGCTACAGCACACAGCCCAAGTGTGCAGCAGGCCATACCCTCTAGGTTTGTGCAAGGGCACTCTGTGATGTCTGCACAGGGACGAAATCGTCTGATGACACATTTCTCAGAACATATCCCCCTTAAGTGACACATGACTACCCTGTCTTCCCCACAGAGGTGGGAGGCTGAAAAAGAGCCAGGTCACGTTGTACAGTTTGACCTTTACCTGATCACAGAGCTCCGGGACACCCCCCTACAACCCCCGAGTGGACTAGGAGGCATGATTCAGGATGGGCTCCCACCAGCCCTCTCTGGGTCTCCCTGCAGGACTTTTGAATTGCAAGTTCAGGAACACTGGAGACTTGACCACAAAGGGCGCCGTCTCTCCCAGCCAGCAGTGAGATGGAGGGGCCCTACCCTTCACAGTGCCCGGCACAGCGAGCACCCAGCACACTTATCAGATGCCTACCGGCATTTCTCCTCCACATTAGCCTTTCCTAGAGCACAGCCTGGGGTCTACCAGCCTTTTCATTAGGATTGATCAATGACTATATTCCCTAAGATCAAAAACCCACAAAATCCGAAACCGTCATTGTAAAAATCTTCACCTCAGTGCCTTATCCTTTAGGAAACCGTGCGGTCGTGTTGGACTGAGGTTATGGGGGAAGAGCTCTCCAGGTCCTGTGCACAACAGGCTCACATTTAGCCAACAGATGCCGGTCACTTAACCCCACACTAGAGGTTTTGATAGTCAGGATCCGGGGGTCCCTCTGTTGAAGTCAGCATCCGTATCTCTGCATTTTTAGTGTCTGAGAGGCCTGTCATTGTGACAAAACCCCCACTTATTAGCGGTTTTAAGCCCTCACTGGAACATCATATGCAGTACTGGTCCTGTTCCCTAAGCAGACAGGCTCTGGAGAACTGAAGTGGCAGCTAAAACCACCATGGAGATGTCCAAGTTTGAAAATTTCTTTTATCACATGAATGGCCCATTTTTGGTAGAGAGAGACATTCACGTAGTGGGGAAGCCTTCTGAGACACTGATGAACCTCGGTTTTCTAGCCAGGTTCTAGCTGTGAAACCATGGGAAGATAACTTAACTTCGAGGGGCCTCTGTTTCCTCATCTGTGAAATGAGGTAATATCACCCAGCTCATAGGGCAGCCGTGTAAAGTAAATGAGATGAGGGGTGTACAATGGCCGAAGAGAAGCTTCTCTATTCCCCCAGCCTGGCCCAAAATAGAGCAGATAGCGTTTTATTACGTGTGCACCACCAGGTTTCACTATGACCACTGTTACGCACTAAACTGTCTCCTCACCCACAAATTCATATGTTGGAGCTCTGACCTCCCATGTGAGAGGAGGTCTGTAACGAAGTAATTAAGGCTGAAAGAGGTCATAAGCGTGGGGCCCCTGATCCCCTAGGATTAATGGCCTTATAAGAAGAGCCACCAGAGCTGCCAACTTCCATCCAAAAGAGGAAGTCATGCAGGCACACATGTGCAATGGCAGCCACCTAGAAGCCACGAGAAGAGGTCTCAGAATGAAATCTACCTTTTCCTGGGATGGTGGCTCCCTCCCGTCGATGCCAGCAATGACTGGTTAGGTTATCTCATATCGCATCACCTAACACTGACTCTTTCTGCTCCCCTCTTCCCATTTAAGGACTCTTGGGGTTACACTGGGCCCACCAGGATAATCCAGGATAATCTTCCCATTTGAAGGCTGGCTGATAAGCAACCGTCATTCCCCTTTACCATGTAATGTAACATATCATAGGCTCCAGGGATTAGGATGTCTTTGGGAGTTCATTATTCTGCCTATCAAAAAGTGATGAGAGCACTACTGATAGATAACAATTATGTAATATATATGTTTTAAATAATTAGAACAGTTATAAAACAATTTTATATATATAGCATATTATGTAAAAATTACAACATGCCAAGTACTGCACTAAGCACTTCACAACATTAGCTCAAACACCCCTATGAGTACTATTATTATTCTCCATTTTACAGATGAGGAAACAGAGGCAGAGAGGCTAATTAGCTTGCCCATGGTCACCCAGCTTGTAAATGGGAGCTTGAACTCCAGCTGTCTGGCTCCAGAGCCTGCTTTTAACCCCTATGCTATGCAGCCTTTCAAGAAATAGGGTGTCTTAGAGGGACCACTTACCTAAGAACATGAATGAGCTGACTCACCTACACCACACAGATAACTGCCAGTATTCTGACCCCTGTTTTACGAGGCATCTGCAGCCTATGTGAGGTTAATTAATAGTGTTTGGTTGCGGGTCACTTTGACCAAGCCAAATGAAGAATGTATTCACATATACAATATTCCATATGTACCTGACACATAGAAAGTGCTCAAGACATGCAAAATGCTGGTGAAGTTTTCATAAATAAATCAGTATCTGTCTCTGAGCAACACGTGAAACACACGTTCTAAGGAACATATCAAACTGGCTGGCCATTCCTAATTCCAAACATGACTGCAAAAGGCTGGAAACCGACCAGAGGTTCTTTGAGGCCAGTGCTTCTCAAACTTTAATGTGCATACAAATCACCCAGGGATCTTGTTATAAGGCAGGTTCTGATTTCATAGGTCTGGAGTGAAGCTGGAAAGTCTCCTTCTAACAAGCTCCCAGGTGAGCCCGATGCTGCTGTGTATAGGCCACACTTCTGGGCAGCACGGTCCTTAGACTGCAATGTTACTTCCCCCACGGAACACGTATGGTCATTCATCTATTCAGACACCACTTGTCAAATGTCACCAGGCATCGTGCTAAGTGCTGAGGAGAAATGACACAGGGTTTCTGCTCTCGAGGAGTTCACAGTCCAGTTAAGGCCCTAGTGAGTTTCTCTGAATTCCATAAATCAAGGCCAATGTTCAATAAAAAATGAAGCCCATTAAAGACAAAACCCATACAGAACTGTCAGCAGAGTGACAGCACTTACACAGGTTGTGCTGGAAGCAATAATAATGTTGAGATGAATACCTCTATTCAAGGACTCAACAGATGACTCAAGCTATGATAAAACCAGATATTTCTGAGAAGCTGAGTGGGTGAGGGACAAAACTGGGTGTCAAGGCAACTTCGAAGCCAACAAAACCCGTGGACATGAAACCATGCCTACATATCATCTCTGGTTTCCCCTAGTCAGTACGGCACTAAGCATTAGCGAGCAGTCAAGAAAGTGGTGCCTGATCAGAGACGAGCTAGATGGCTGCGGACGTACTAAATGGGAAGGTCCTCTTAGCAAAGTTCAAACCCTTCAGTTTAGGAGGACACTTACATCCAAATCTAAAGCCATTACAGCAGTGGTTCTCGACAGGGACAATTTTGTATCCTCAGGGGTCATTTGGCAATGTCTGGAGACATTTTTGGTTGTTATGACTGATGGATTGCTACTGTTATCTAGGGGGTAAAGGTCAGACATATTGCTAAAAACCCTGCAAGGCACAGGACAGCCCACTACAACCAAGAATTATCTTTCTCAAAATGTCAATAGTGCTGAGGTTAAGAAACCCTGAGTTAAGGAATGTGCCTCAGGTCAAGAATGAATGTTAGTTATATTATGGCATAGATCAGAGTGGCCCAACATTTCTGCAATGACAGAAATGTTCTATAATCTGTGCTGCCCAATATGGTAGCCAATAGCCACATGTGGCTATTGAACACTTAAAATATGGGTAATGAGACTGAAAAACTAAACTTTAAAATTGTATTTAATCTTTAGTAAATTAAATTTAGACAGTCACGCATGGCCAGCGGCTACCCTACTGGACAGGGCAGAACTACAATCCACCATTTCTGACTCTCCCATTGGTGTTCTTCCAGTTTCACAGCCTGCTTCCTTCCACTCTTCTGAAATCACCCGCCCACCTGATTTTATCACTAAGATTTGACTGGGAAAAAATACACAAAAAGTAAAATAATACTATAGCTAAAAAAAAAAAAATCTTAATATACCATTCCCAGATAAACAGTCCCTGTTTTGTACATTAGGAAACAAAGTAAAACATGAGATCACTGTTACACACACAGTGTAGTAAGATAGCAGAAGCAAGAAAGGTCAAATGATCTCTACTTCCACTTGCAGGGATGAGTGTTAGGACAGACAAAAACCCCGTCTGAACCTTGAGATCATGAGGTTTCGGACCCGATTCCTCCACTTGGTCATCTAACAGGCCCTTCCTATTCTCAGAAGCTGGGTAAGAAACCAAGCGGGTCAACATCACTAGCAAATTCTCCCGCTTCTGATTTCTCTCCCCATCACAGAGGCCAACTCTCTCATTTGCTGGTTTTGGTGGCGTCGCCCCACTGAAGACCCACCATGTGCCAGGCACTGTGCAAAGCACTACACATACATTATGTCACTTCATTCTAACTGCAGCCCTTTAGGGCAACAAGACGTTAAAAAACTTGGACCAAATCACACAGCCAGTCAGGGGCAAAGCGGGCGCTCCCAGATATGACTCCAAGTCTGCTCTTAAGCACTGCGCTAAGGGCCTGAAACCTGGGAAAGTTAACACTAGCTGGGAAGGTGTGAAGCGTCCCCCAGGGGAGCAGAGCAACCAGGGGCTGCACAGCCAGGGAGGTGTCCCGGCGGCTCTTACTTCTCGATCTCCAGCGCTGCCACCTTCCGCTTTTCGTACAGCTTGTCATTGAGGGCGCGAACGATGTTTGGCGTGAGCGGCGCGAAGTCCTTCTCGGGGTTCATGGTGGTAGCTCGAGAAGCCTCGCGACTCCTTAGCCCGCGGCTGCCGGGGCCGCGCCGGTGCTAGGGGAGTCTACGGCTCCGCGCTGCCCCCGGCGCCGGCTCATGGACCACGCCGCCCTGAGCCCGCCTGCCTCACTCTGCCGCCGCGCCTTGGAACCCAGGCCCGGACCCCGCTCCTGCACACCTGACCGTGGCCACCTAACAGCTCAAGCGACCCTCTCCCGCCAGATACCGGCGGCGCTCATGGGGCAGCGGCCATGTTACTCGGGGCACATGACTCCTCAGCAGCTTCCGCCTTCCGCCGCGAGGACCCGCCCCTCTCTGGCCACGCCCCCGCACGCTGGCCGCAGGTTGGTTGGCCACGCCCCCTTCAGGCTCCACCCCCGCCCCTCACTCTTGCGCCCGGTGGTCTGAGTGTAGGTTGAGACATGCTTTACGGGCTTGAGTCACATACACTCAACTGCCGGCACGTAGTGGGCTTCTGTAACGTTGTGACACAGAAGGGGTTCTTGGAGTCAGATTCACTTAGCATAATTTATTCAATACTCACCCAATTCACTAGTTCATTCACTACTTAGTCACTTACCTGACAATTTCGCATATGACAATGTTTTCCAAATTGGGGTAACACACTATCATTTTCGCCATATCCTAGCCACTTGTACTATTATTTAACGTTTTTCTCAAATTGTCACTTTAAAAAAAATCTTAAATTCCTACTTTTAGCTTTGCTTATCCCCTAAAATCGTGGGTTTCAACAGGTAGTTATATTTTTTCTAAGACATTAAAATAAATTCTCAAAGACAGTGCTACCTGTCTACCACCTAAAATCTCAGGTACCAACAGGGGCTGTCACCCCACCATGTGGAAATCGGAGTGTATTTACCCTGCTCTAGGAGGGCTGGGTTACAGGCAGAGGAGCCCCAAATCTGCTGAGTGCGGGTCACCAGATGAATCCACTGGAAAACAGCCCCTTTGGATGCTTTGAAGTCACGCTAAATGGTGGAACTGAAATTGCAGCTCTGTGGTAAAATTTTAAAAAGCAATTTGTGGCCAGAGTGTGGTTAAAGATGCAGCCATGGGGAGAGGCATCAGAGTTCCTTATTGTAAGCTTTCAGAATGAACAGAGACTTAGGACAAGGGCTAGATTTCAGTGCTCAATGCATATTAAATACAAACCATTTTAGAATGCATGGTGGTACTTTTCTCTGGGTGAAAAGTACACACATAGAGCTTATGACAATCTTGACAATGGAGTGTTAACCTCAATTCATAGATCACAAACAGGGATACAATGTGGGACAATGGTAGGCAGAGTTCTAGGATGGCCCCCAAGATTCCCACTCCTTTGGACACCTGCCCTGTGTAATTCCCTCCCCTCAAATGTGAACAAGACTTGTAAATATGATGGGCTGTCACTCATGTGATTATATTGTGTAATACAGCAGAAGGGATTTTGCAGATGTAATTAAGGTCCCCAAGCAGTTGACATTCAGTTAACAAAAAGGGAGATTATGTTGGGTGGGCCTGACCTAAGCAGGTGACTTCTTAAAAGAAAAAAAGAAATTTGAAGTGGGAGAGAGATTCTTCTGCTGGCTTTTAAGAGTAAACCATCATGTGAACTATGATTGGCCACATGGTAAGGACCTGAGAGTGGTCTCTGGTTGCTGAGAGCAGCCTCCTGTTGTCAGTTGCCAAGAAAAAGGGGAATTTAGTCTAATGGTCTCGAGGAAATAAGGAAATGAATGTTGCCAACACACTAAAGGTGCTTGGAAGCAGACATTTCCCTAGTTGAGCCTGCAGATGAGGTTGCAGCTGGCTGGCACCTTGATCTCAGCCTTGTAGGACCCTGAGCTGAAAACTCAAGGTTCAGTCCATTCTCAATCCTAACCCATGGAAACTGTGAGATAATAAATTTGTGTTCTTTTAAGTTCCTAGGTTTGTGGTAATTTGCCATGCAGCCATAGAAAACTAACACATGGGCTAATCCAAAACTCCGTAAGTCACAGAGATACTGTGTCTTGAAAAATCCATGTTTTCCTTTTCTTTTACTGGTGGGGTTTTTACAGCTGTTAAAACCTTTTCCAACACAATTCAATGGATGAAAGTAGATACATCAACAATATGAAAACTGTTCCAAATATAGATCCATCTTCAGAGAAAATGCATTGCTCTTACCTTGATACCAAGTAGTACTGCCAAGGACATTTCCAAATGTCTTTCCAAGTTTGTCTTTAGGATTTTGATGATGGTTGATGCAAAACAATGAAAAAATTTAAATCAATGGAAATGATTTGGGTCTATTTCTCCAATGTGTATTCCTTTCCACTGGACCCACATCTAATATAATATTTCATCTGTTTCTTTTGCTTGTTGATTTGGCTTTTTCTTAGAAGTGAACTGAATTTCCCAAGGGTCATAATGTGATATGGTTTTTAATAGTTGAAACAGTAAGGAGATTTTTTTTTTTTACCAGAAGGAGTTTTTTTCTCCTGAAATTACATTCTGGATCAGGTTGCTAGGAAACCAGTTTCTTATTCAAGGCCCAAACCAATGCTTTGTCCTACCTTTAGGTCAAAAGTTCTGAAAGCAAGGGGTTAATTTAATCAGGTTTGCCTGTCCTGCGTGCTCTCGGTTGCTTGCTTTTTTTCCATAAAGCTGAAAGCTGCACTGCTAAATGCTGAAACTTAACTTTCATAGTCACCATGGTCATTGCAGTTGTTTTTCGGGGACTTGGACCAGCTCCTGTCCAGTTCAAACCAGTTGAGACGATCGATCTTTCAACTTGGCCTGTGCAGGTGCTGAGAGATGGCCTTTTGACGTTAGGGGGCCAAAACCTCCATCCTCGGATCATGATAATGCCACCATTTTCTGCACATGTGTCCTGTGGAATGCCATGAACCCTAAGATTCTGCAGAACAAACCTGCTACTTCATTTTTCCCCAATGCCAATCACCTTTCCCTATTCTTTAGCCCACCCCACTTCCCTAACCCATAAAGATGCCTAAGCCTTATCTTCGAGGAGGCGGATTTGAGAGCTATTCTCCTGCCTCCTTGCCTGATGGCCTAGTGGTTAAATATTTTCTCTTTTACAAAACCAGTGATAGATTTACTGTGCAAGGCCAGAACCGACCTGGACCTGGCTGGTAACAGTTCATGGAAAAAGTGGTTTCTTTTCTCCAGTATCTTGGAAAATGCCAACTAAAGAAGGTTATTTGTGCATGATTCAACTGCCAGTAGTGCTGAGAATAAAGCCCAAAAACCACCCTTGCTTTCTCTACATGCTCCCCTTCTCTGACCCCAGTGGCCAGCCCTGCACAGACTCTAGTAGACTGGTGGATAGCTGACATGCCTGGCTGCATGCGTGTCAGTTATATTATGATTCATCTGCATCTGTGTGGTGCCTGGTTGTTATTACAGAACTCGGAGTAGCTCTGTAACAACTATTAATAATAGCTCTTGCAAGTTATGTAAAAGTTAGTGCATAACTCATAGCAAGAGGATGCTGGTGACATTTTAAGAAATTGTACCCAAATCTTGAACCGTGCAAAGAAGTTTCTCCAACAGCAATGTAGTTTTAGCTGGAGTTTCATGGCAACATGGTTGAAGGTATAAGAGGCTTGGGGAGCCCCACAGTTGGGATTTTCTTGAGATTTGACAGGACCTCACTCATGTCATAATATTGTCATCTTTGGCTTGAGGCCCCCAAAGAAGTGGTTAGACTTAGCACGACACGTTCACCGAGGCCAGGGAGCCCCATTCTCGTGGTATTCTGTGCACAGTGTTCCCTGGAGTTCTGCCACAAAGCCACCCTGAACATGTCCAGTTAGAGGTCTCCTGGTCTGCTTTGCTGAGAATGGACTCTTTCAAATGTAACTTCCACAAGGTTGTGTCAGAAGGCTTATCGTCATCCAGCCCCCTGGTGAGCTCCTTTGCATTCCAAACGTGCCAGTATGAGACTATTTTGTTATGGCTTTTTGAGGCCAAGGAAGCATGGGAACCACCAAAAGGGAAGAAATGCACCTGATCTCAAGTCAGCCTGGAAGGGGTGTTCATGCTGGGACAGGAGCTGAGCTGGGCTTTGGTCCCAGGAGAAGAGACTTTTCCCTCTCTCAGGGCCCAGGAGGATTTGGACTCTGGACTCTGGCTTCCGGAGCATTGGAACAGGTCTGAAGTGGGGGGAGTTGCCCCTAGCCATCCAAAGGCAGGCTACAAATGGCGCGGTTTTGGAGCAGTGACACCAGGAAATGGCTAGTTTCTGCAGCAGCCACTGTTTGGGGTGGCGGATGGGTGCCCCCAGCCTCGAGGGAGGGAACGTACCAACAGGCAGGCTTTCTCCATTAGAGGAATCTTGGAGTCTCACCGTGCTCTGGGAGCTGGCGTGTCAGCCAAGCTTTCTCATAGCTTCCTTCACCTTTTCTTCAGTCTCAGCAACCCTTTTAGCACATTAGGTTTGCAAT
The DNA here is from genome assembly GCA_963575035.1 of Avahi laniger. Lineage (NCBI taxonomy): Eukaryota > Metazoa > Chordata > Mammalia > Primates > Indriidae > Avahi > Avahi laniger. The sequence goes on from CAUYSK010110646.1 coordinate 22,536, forward strand.
TGCGGAAAAGGTGTCCCGTTTGAAGAACGTGGTGATGGGCCAATTGCTGCCCTCCACCCCAGCTATGCCCCTGGGAGTGGGCGGTAGGAGGGACATTTTGGGGAGGGCTAATTTCATCAACTAGGTCATCAGCACAGTTTGTAAGACTCCTCTCTTGGGCTCTAATGAAGAGAATCAGGGCTGTGGATTTGGCAAAGGCAAAGTTCTGCCAGTGACCCCAAAGTAGCCCAGGCACAGCAATGCGCACACTCTGATTCACCAGGTCTGGGGTGGGGCCTGAGGTCCTGCTCTGCTGCTGCTGGGGCTTTATCACTGTGGCTCTCACAGTCTGACCCTACAAACGGCAGCAACAGCATCACCAGGAATGGGTTAGAAATGCAAATTCTTGAGCCCCGCCTAAACCTTCTAAATCAGACTCTCTGAGGGTGGGGCCCGAGGATCAGTGTTTCAGCAAGCCCTCCAGGGGATCCTGACATACACTAAAATGTGCGAACCACTGACTTTTATACGGACTGTGTGTCTGCTAGTCATTACCCTTGCTCCTTGGTCTTAGCATCCTCGCAGATGGTTGGTTAGAGCAGTCTTTGCTCACTTAGCCACTGGGAACATCTATCACCCAGTTCTTTGTTTTTATACCTGTTACTGTTGTCTCAACTCAAAAATGAGTTGTCTGTGAAGTACCATAGTTCCCTTGTATCCATGGCTTCAGCTACCCTTGTTCAACTGTGGAATGAACATATTAAATGAAAAACTCCAGAAATAAGTCATAAGTTAAATTGCAGACCATTCTGAGTAATGTCAAGAAATCTCACATCATCCCACTCCACCCCGCCCAGGACATGAACCACCCATTGTCTAGTATATTTGTGTTGTACACATTACCCTCCTGGTAATCACTCAGGAGCCATCTTGGTCACCAGACAACTGCCATGGACAGCATGCATGTGTTCAAGGAATCTTATTTTACTTAATAATGGCCCCAAATCACAAAAGTAGTGATGCTGGCCTATAATTGTTCTATTTTATTATTAGTTATCATCATTAACCTTTCTGTGCCCAATTTATAAATTAAATTTTATGATAGGTATGTATGTATACGAAAAAACATAGTACATATAGGGTTCGATACTATCCGTGGTGTCAGGCATCTACTGGGGGTCCTGGAACATAACCCCCAAGGATAACAGTGGATTACTGTATAGGTCTGAGTGTACAAACATTCTAGAAAAAGCTTCATTTGGTACTCGCTGTGGGTCGGGTGTACTGGGCTGAGGGTTGTGAGAGACACAAAAGATGTAGAAAGAGTCTCCATCCATAAAAACACCTCTATTGGGTGTTTTTATGGGCTTAGTAACGGACACGTTGCTGGGCCACACCCACAGAGCTTCTGACTCAGGAGGTCTGCGGTGGGGACGGAGAATTTGCATTTTAATAACTCACCAGGTGCTGCTTGTCCAGGAACCATTTTTGAGGCCCACTCCCTTACAGCATTCCTTCCCGAGCGGCCATCTTCTTTCATGCCTCCTCCCTCTCCTGCAGGTGGGCCGAAGAGGATGGGGGTGGGGGGAGGTGGAGGCACGGACCCTCAGCCATAGGTCTACAGGAACAAATCCACTCCAGGGCCAGTCTTTAACCATCTTTATTTCAACAGGAGGCGCTGACAGGGAAGTGGACCTGTGAATACACACTGCAAGGCCGGGGAAGAGGCGTCTGCGGAGGCGCCCCACTGCCCCCTGGAGGGGAAGCTCGAGAAAGGCACTGGCTTAGATAGCCGTGCTTTAGGGACACACGAATAGGTGCAGTTCCAACATGTCAAACTGGGGCATGGTCCTTCCTGACTCAGTTGCACCACGAGCAGCTGGGTGGGTGTTTGGTCTCTAGCACTTATTCTCAGCTCCGCTGTACAAGTTATATATATAAAGATAACCATGCCCCTCTCCAGACCAATTAAATCAGAATTTGGGGAGGGGATGGGTTCTGGGCAGATAGGTCGAGAATTACTGTCTCCCATCTGTCTGCTGTGCCCAGGGCTGGGGAGGGCAGGGGCAGCTATGGTCTCTGTTAGCCTTTCTCCAGGAATTCGGAGACTGACGGAGTAAAAGCCGAGAGAAAAAGTGATGGGAGCATCCCTGGGTGGCCTTAATGTTATCTGTACATTGCTTTGAAAATAGGTACTTACTTGGCTTTTGTGTGAAAGCAGGATAAGATGCCACATCAAAATAAGGCCATGTCTAAGGGCCTGTTAAATCATGATGGACTTTCAAAAGCAGCTGCAGTGCCCAGTGTCGCACACGGCTGGGAGCTGTCTGGTAGGTCACGAGTGTGATACCTATGTCTGCTTGGTAAAAAGGCGGATGATTAAAAAGTACATGAGCTTTGTGGATATGTCAAGAAATTAAATTTAGGGACTCACAAGGATTCAGTTCTCTAAAATATAGATCTGTTGTGTGTAGCTGTAATGGTTAATATGGAACAGATATTTCATATCTATATTTGGAAACCACACGACGTGGAAATAATTGAATGAGGAGGATAAAATAGTCCCTTTAGAATTCTTATTTTTTTCTCTGTTCTTTGTCAGACTAAGACGAAGGTAGGTCTCAGGGCCAAGGAGACGGCTTTTGGTTGACACAGGTGACCCTGTTACCACTAAGGGGTGATCCCCTTCAGGTAATAAACCCATTTAATTCCGCTCTCACAGCTCTCCCCGGGGCGGCAGCTCACAATCAGCTTGGTGGTGATGGGGGTTTTGCTGCCAGAGGGGTTTCCTTCAAAGTAGACAGTGATGTTGTTGATCTTCTTGGCCCGCACAGTGTCTGTGGCGCGGACGGTGAAGGCCGGGTTCTCCACAATGATGGAGAAGGTCACCACGTGGGGGAAGACGTTCTTGAAGGGGATGATTATGTTGTATCCAGCTCGGATCAGGAAGGGACCCTGGGGCTTGGGGGGCAGAGCCACTCCAAAGAGGGGGATGACATACTCCCCACCTGCAAGCGACAACAGGCTCAGGATGCCCTTGGTCTCGCCCAGGTGGCTGGGCTCAAAGAAGACCTCCACGCTGACCTCGGTGCCTCCCTGGGCTCCTGGGGCTGCGTTAATGACCCTTTCCGTGTGGAAGTCCGAGCAGTCGGTCTGAAAGGGGAACAAATGGACTCGGCTCACGCAGGATCCCAGAGCTCAAGTCCCCGCCAACCCCACTGCTGGCATGGGCTGTGCAGGTTATAGGTCCCTTGCAGGGCAGGTGTTACTAATTATTATCCCCACTATACTACAAAGAAGTGGAGGCAAAGATGTTAATGACATGCCCTAAGACGCAGCTGGATTACACTGATAAGGCAGTCACTGAGGCCACCCCCGAATCTCTGGTTCTTCTCTCCTTCCATGCACACGGAAGGCTGAATGTTCTGGCTCCTTGTGGATGGGCGGGGCTGGTTCTGGACAACTGGGCTGAGCAGAAGTGAAAGGTGTCACTTCCACACTAGAGCACGTCGTTTCTCCTCTCTGCTTGTGACTGGGGACATTTGAGGTGGTGCTTGCTCTTGAGCCTGGACCCCGAGTAAGCAAGATGAGCAGAGCGCCCTGTGGACCCTCACTATTCTGATGACACATATGAGAAATGAGCCTTTGTTCGTTTCAAGCCACTGGGGTATCAGGAAGTTCCTACAGCATAACTTTAACCTCCCCTGACTGATACGATCGATTGAGAGCTTCTGCCTCTTGACCATGTCCTGAGACCCCGATTTTAGCAGGGCACACGGCTGCCCAGTATGAAGGCTACATTTCCCAGCTCCCCTTGTTGATAGGTGTGGGCCTGTGAAGTTTCGTTCAGTGGAATAGTAGTGGGCTTGATGTATGCCATGCCTCGTGTAGCTGGCCGGGGTGTGGATGTCACAGCAGGCCATCGTGGCCACCGTGGACCACAGCGACTCCCCACAGAGAGCAGAGCATGGGCACAGAAGGCGTCTGGGTGCCGGATGTCGTGGAGCTGCCAATCCACTCACACTGCCTATGCCCAGGCTGGTATGCGTCAGAGAAATAAACTATTTTGCTATGATTTGGGGTTTCTGTTTCAGTAGTTTAACCTCTATTCCAACTGATATGATAGCTAATGGATTGGGAGCCAGGCTCTAAGAAAATGGCTTTATATTCATATTTAAAAATTCTCACAGCAATGCTGCAAGGTTGGAGATAATACCTTCACTTACAGAGAAACTTAGAGAGCTTGAATAAATGATTTATAAAGAGAGTACGCGGGCAAGCCAGGGTTCAGACCCCCATGTGTTTGATTCCACAACCTGTCCTCAGGGCCACTAAGCCGTGCTGTCTCCCTCTGTGGACCACTGAGCGTGCTGTTAGAAGCAAAGCTCCCCCTGCCCTGCCCCCAGCTTATTAAGATAGAAAGTCTGTAAAGGAGGAACCCAGGCCTGCTACTATTTGTTTCTAGCTGGGAGTTCCCAGGCTGGATTCAGGCCTCCAAGGTGGGGGTCACCAGGACAATGACACACCAACTCTGAGTTGCACATGTCTGCAGCCTCTGTGTCCTCTTCGCATTGTTTTTGAACCCAGATTTCCTGCAAGGGATGGGAAGAGGGAGGAGCAGGTACTCACTCTGCAGTAGTATTCTGTCTTCTGCCGAGTATAATTGGTGAACTTTGCATAGATGCTTTGGTTGCTGCCGAGAGCAGTCTGGAAGTAGACAGGCTTTTCAGGAGGTGCTGGCAAGGCCTTCAAACTGAGCTCGTATTGGTAGTAACCCAGATCACTGTTGTGTAAAGTAAGTTTCCCAAAGGTTTCTCCAGCTTTCAGGGGCTGGAATTCAAATATGAATGTGCCCTGAAAGAGAAGACAGAGGCCACTGTCATGCTGAAGGTCTGACCCATCACCCGCTTCACAAGCAAATGCCCACACTGATCTCAAGCCTGGGGATCCTCTGTCCAAACCAGCCCGCTTTCTTTCCCCTGTACCTCTTCTAGTTTTCTCTAGTCTAAGTATTTCTATGTCTGGGATCTCTGTGAGTCTAAAAATAGCTCTTGGGTCCTGTCCTGAGAAGCACGCTTCTGGAGATGGGGTGGTGGTGTCAGCGGGAGGCCTAAAGGTCAAGCTTCCTGGGTTCTGCCATCTCTTGGGGGAGGCTTTCTCCTCCTTCTGTTGCTACCCATAGCGACAAAGCAAGAAAGAGCATTGCTTGTAACAGCAAAGCAAGGGAAATCATTCAAGTGCATTAACAGTGGAAGGTTGGTCAAATAAATTACAGTTTTCTCATTTCAGTGGAATATTATGTAGATATTAAAAAAGGTATGAGGTAGAGCAATAAGCATTGAAATGAAAGGTGTTGATGATACTGTAAGTGAAAAAAGGAGATTCCAGAAATGTATATAAAGTAAGAGCTCATTCCTGTGGAGAAGAGTTATGTCTATGCTTGTATAGAAAAGAGACTGTAAGAATATATACCCAATTGTTATCAGCAGTTATGTTAGAGTGGGTAAAATGGGACTGTGGGGACTTTGATTTTCTATCTCATATACTTTTGTATAGTAAAAATTTTGTTTTAATAAGAGTAGGGTTTTAAAAAAATAACTAGTTCTTCTTACTGAAAAATATCAGAATAAAAAGAGGATGTCACTGAAGTTATGGATGTTTAACAGAAAAGAATATAGTATAAAAATTTGGATAATTTTACAATTAAAAAATTTGGATGAAACGGACAAATATTTAAACAAATATAACTTATAAAAACAGACCCAAGAAGATATAGCAAACCTACATAGTCCTATAGACATTAAACAAATTTAATCATAGTCAGAAAATTTCCCTTAAAGAAATTCCAGGATCATAAAGCTTTACTTGTGGGTTATATCAGACAATCAAGGATGAAAGAATTCTAGCATTCCACAAATGCTTCCAGAGAAAAGTCAAAGAGGGAACCTACTGCAGCCAGCACAGATTTGATAACAAAATTCAACAAGAATAATAGAAGAAAGAAAAATTGGATGCAGTCTCCCTCCTGAACACAGGTACAAAATATCTAATAAAAATATTATCTACCTGAATCCAGCAATATATAAAAAAGAGAATATTACATGACTAAGTTGGGTTTATTCCATGAATGTAAAGTTGGTTTAACATTAGAAAAAAAGCAACCAATTGCCATATAGAGGCAGATTGAAAGGAAAACAATCCTATTAGCATCTCAGCAGATGTGGAAGAAGTATTTGATAAAACTCAACATCTATTTAGGGTATTTTTAAAAAAGCTCTTAGCAAACTAGGAATAGAAGGGGACAGACATCCTTAACTGATAAAGTGTCTCTATAAGAACTTTAAAACAAATAACATAACAAATGGTGAAACTCTCAACGCTTTTCTTTCAAGATCAGGAACAAGAGAAGGATACTCTCTAGCAATGTTCTATTATATTTGACATTGTTCTTGAGGTGCTATAGGAAATTAGGAAATTAGGAAATTAGGAAATTAAAGGAAAACGTTTAAAAAGGAAGAAACAAAATTGTGATTATTTACCGATGATATGATTGCAAATGTAGAAAATTTAAGAATCTGTAGTTAAATTTCTTAATAAGTGAATTTTAGAAGACAGTTGGGTATAAAGTCAATATACAAAAGTCAATTATATTTCTAGATGTTTGCAAGAAACAGAAGATGAAATTTTAAAAAGATACCATTGACATTAGCATCAAAATATGTAAAACCTAGGAATAAGTCTAACAAAAGATGAGGAAAGTCTCTGCATAGAAAAACCACAAAACATTTTTGAGAGAAATCTAATAAGACTTAAACTAGTAGAGATTTGCACACAGATTAGAAATCTCAATATTGTGAAGATTTGAATTCTCCCTATGATGCACAGGCTCAAAGCAGCCCAATAATCTTCACTTCTGAGTATTTGCAGCCTCCTGCAGTCCTCTCCCGCCTCGTACCAGGGTTGGTCTGTGTGACTGTTAGCGGAGATGTAAAAGTGGCTGGCTGCACCCCCAAACCGCAGGGAGCCAAGGGGAGGGTGTCCCCTTGGGGCACACTAGGGGATCCTTGGGTTTGAGGTGGGACCGTGGACCCCAGCCCCAGGGGAGCAGGCGGCAGCTGCCCTTGGTCCTTCCCGGGACTGAAGGGAGAGCAGAGTGGCCCCGGGTGCCCAGGGCCACCCCAAGAGTTGGGGTGGAGGTTGGGGATGGGGGACCCACAAGAACTGGGGCCACACAGCCCTCCCCATGGAGGATTAGAGGAGGGTCCAGGCTCCTGCTGATCCTTGGGGATCATAGTAATGAGGGGTCACAGCCTCTGCTGCGGGGAGAGAGAGAGAGAGAGAGACAGGAGGTACACTTGATATGCTATTATATACCAGGCTTTCATTTTCACCACACATATTATATTCTATGCTACTTTTATAATTAGCAAAGAAAAAGAAAAATATCTTTAGCTTGAAGAAAGCACACAAATGGTAGAGACTAGGTTCATACCAAAGAAGCCCATTTTACCTGTCCAAACCAAAGCTACGTGCCCCTAGTTCACGTGAGGACTTCAGCAACAAGGAAAGGAACACGAGGGTGATTGTCCCCTGCCTTCCTGACCACTGCCAGGGCCGGCCCACCCTGGGAACGTGCATTCAGAGGCCCTATGGGCAGAAGCCTCTATCACAGGGGGAACCCTGGCAGCCAGGGCCGTACCTCGGAGTTGGCAGGCACCGTGAACTGGGAGGGCAGGCTCATGTCCGGCAGCCTGCACTCCGTGGAGAAGGTCACCGAGTAGGGCAGGGGGTTCTCCACCCTGATGGAGGCTGATGTGCTCTGCCGGACTGGGGTCACCATCTCGATGGTTTTGATGATGCCTGAAGGGATGACCCTGAAACTCACTGTGTAGTACAAGAACTCGTAGGTCACCTCGTTTCGGAAGATCACCTGCATTCATAGGGAGAGAAGGAGGAAGGAGGGCAGAGCAGGGGTTAGCCGAGGGTCCTCTGTACATTTCCAGGAACTTCTTCTCTTTGCTAGCACTGTCTGGGCACCTGAAGCGCAGATGCCGGGCTGGCATGGCCCTCACAGCCTATCTGGGTCCCTGCCAGCCGGCCCTTCTCCTTAGGTATTCCGGTCTGGCTCCTCCCAGGTGAGCGAGTATGAAGTAGGCTGGGCTTGCTGCAGAGGAGGCTAGAGCAGCACTGGCGGCTGCCAGCACTTGCCCCGTGCGCACAGCCGGCTGGCCCTGGACGACAAGCAAGGCCTCTAGAGGTTCCAGTTACAGCGGGCTTTACTCCTATTCCTGTCGCTGCTGGAATAGTTAGTTAACAGCGACGATGGCGACGATAGCATCTGGCACTTAATGAACGATTACTGTGTGCCAGGCACTGGAAGTGCTTATTTAATTCACACCATTTGTAGGCACCATGATTATGCCACCTCACCTGTTTTTAAGAGATGAGGAAACTGAGGCTTAGCAAAGTCCAGTATCTTGCCCCAGGTCCCATGCACAGAAACGTCAGAACCGGGATTTGAATCCAGGTAGGACTGACAGCAGAGTTCGCACTTACTTCGCTACACTGCCCCCGCCCCTGCAACTCACTTGCTGATGCCAGCTCACCGTTAAGTCCTTTTCCCTGGTGACTGATGATGGTGAGCACTGTCTTGTGTGCTTATTGGTCATTCACACAGCTACTTTTGTGAAACAGTCTATGCTCTTTTTAATACATTGCGTTGTTTATCTTATTATAATTAGGTGGTATTAGTTCTTTATACAGTCTGGCTTTTTGTTATAATTTCAACCTCTTCATGTTATTAAATTTAAAGTGCTTCTGACACTGTCTTTTAATTGTAGTGTTTAGTTGTTTGTTTTTTTTTAAAGTAATTATTTCAATGTTTGGGTTGAAGTCTGCCTTCTTGCTAGTTATTTTGCATTTGTCCATTTTATTTTTCATTTTTCCGTTGCTATTTTCCTGCCTTCTTTTGGATTAATATGTAATCTTTTGGAATATATTTTCTTTTCTCCACTGGCTTCTTAGCTATATTTAAAAATAATTTTTAGTGGCTGCTCTGGAGCTAACAATGTGAATCCTTAATTTATCACTCTGGTAAATCTCACGTGTTCTTCCCCGTGCATGTGTGGTGCAACCCTTGGGCAAGGACTGTAACAGGACACAGACTTCTTCCCCTCGCCCCTGCACTGCTCCCTCCTCGCTGGTGCCCTGCGTGGTGGAAACCAGCCATTGTGACTGCCCCAGACTCTGATTTCTGCCTCCTCAGCTCTTGGGGGGCTGCTGTGCTTTGCCTGGACTCTAGCTCACTGCATTGAGGTCAGGAAATTGTCCCAGAGAGCCAGGATGATCACGGAGACTCATCTCACGAGCTTTCCTTCCCTTCGGCGGATTACGGTATTGTGCTGCCTGTTATCCGGCGCCGGAGTTGTCTCAGATATTCCGCTCAGTTTTATAGTTAGTAGTTTATGGTGGGAGGACTAGTTACTTTATTATAACCAGAAGCAGAAGCGCTTTTGATTTTTTTTTTTTTTTTGAGACAGAGTCTCGCTTGTGTTGCCCAGGCTAGAGTGCGTGCCGTGGCATCAGCCTAGCTCACAGCAACCTCAAACATCTGGGCTCAAGGGATCCATCTGCCTCAGCCTCCCAAGTAGCTGAGACTACAGATATGCGCCACCATGCCCGGCTAATTTTTTCTATATATTTTTAGTTGTCCAATTAATTTCTTTCTAATTTTAGTAGAGATGGGGTCTTGCTCTTGCTCAGGCTCGTTTCGAACTCCTGAGCTCAAACAATCCGCCTGCCTCGGCCTCCCAGAGTGCTAGAATTACAGGCCTGAGCCACCGCGCCCGGCCGTGATTCCTCGATTTTAAGAGAATCTTGTCTGTTTGTGAATGCTGGTCTTAGTAGATCTGATTAGAGCAGCCTATCTCAGTTATTGCAGGGCAGGACATCACATGCTGCCGGGAGAGTCTTGCCAGTATCTCTTTGGGGTGTGAGTGTGTGTGTGTGTGTCTGTATGTGTGTTACTAGATATTTTTTTTTTCACTTTAAAACCTTTCTGTTGGTGATTCCATCCCCCATCATAGCTTCGAATTACATCTCTAAATGAAAAACTTCCAAACAGTATCTTTGGCCCTCACCTCTCCCTTGAGCTACAGGTCCATACATACTCTTTTTCTTCAAATCACTTATCTCATTTTGTAATTATACATTCACAGTGCAATTATTTGAGAAATGTCCATCTCTCTCCACTAGACTGTGTGTTCCATGAGAACAGGACTGAGTCTATTTTTGGTCATTACTATGTTACCAGCACTTAGTACAGTACATGGCATACATGCTCAATAGATACTTGTTGAACCAGTGAATGAATTAGGCAAAATTGCTTATGTGAGAAAGACCCTGTGGTGTATTGGAGCAGTGACGGTGGGAGGTCATCTTTATTTCCTAACACGAGGATCAACCTCAGGGTCAAACCTCCAGAGTTCCAGGGCAATGCCTTTGACATGTAGCTACCTTTGCAGTGTATACTCCCTCCTTGTAGGAAAAGAAATTCAGCTTGTAGTCTTTCTTGGAGCCAGACAGTACATCGATGTAATCAAGGCCCTTCACAGTGACGCTTAGGTCTGGCTTCTCCGGTTTCAGCATTTCCACGATGACTCGGAATCTGGGGGAGCACAGGAGCACATGAAGAGAGGAGAGAGAAAATGAGACCGTTTACCCAAAGGACAGAAGGGAAAGTGCTATCTATACTCTTGATTTTATGGAAAGTGCATGGATCCGGGTTTCTAGTCTTCACTCTGTCGCTAACAGTAACTGCCGCTTACTGACCACCTGTTATGTGCCAGGCACTGAATGTGTGCTCTACATATGTTACAGGCATTTAATCCTTGAAATATCCACAGGAGGCACATGTCACTGTTTTCCTCATTTCACCAAATAGAAATAGAAGCCAAGAGAAGGAAGATAACATGCCCGGGTAACATGACCAGTTATTGCCAGAATCAGGATTCAAACTTAGGTCTGGGCCTTTTTCCACTATGGTAAGCATGTGGCCTTCGGTATGTCATGCTTTGTCTCCCAGTCTTTGGTTCCTTCTCTGGAAAAGAAGAGGACCCGGCTGGTTGGCCTTGAGCTCTTTGCATGCTTGCCTTCCACTCTACTCCTACCGTAGGTCCAAGATCCAAGGGACTTCCTTCTCTGGCCAGTGGCTTAGGTGATAAGACAGATACTCGATAATAACAATGATGACTACCATTATGATAATAATAATAGCTAACATTTACTGAACACTTATTTTGTACCAGGTATCATTCTTGGAGATTTACAAGTAACAGCACCAAACAGGAGAATCTCTCCAGAGGCCTAGAGTTTAGGAAATGTCTGGCCATATCAGAGAACTTTGACTCTCTGAGCCCCTTAACAGCCTCCAGAGGCCCTGAGGAAGACAAAGGACAGAGGAAGGACAAAGCCAGATGGTGAAAGTCCTCCCTCCATCTCCCCATCCAGACCCCTTACCCCACTCCCTCACCTCTGGGGCTTGTTCAGCCAGTTGGTGACTGGCAGGAGCTCAGTGTAGGGTGTCTTACACGGCACTTCACGGTAGATGTTGGCTACAGCTTTGGGGAGCTCGGAAGTCCCATGCAGAGCATAGAGCCAGCCAGTCCCATCCGGGAGGGGGAAGAAGAGGGTGCCCTATGGGAAGAATTGTGATCAGAATGACACAGAGGGTCCTTTATTAGGTAGATACCAGGCATGGTGAGGACACAGGATTAATGAATGCTCTGCAAATAAATATAACATTTATGGAAAGCAGCTTAGTAATATGTTTCAAGAGTCATAAAAATGTTGATATCTGTTTGAATCAGGACTATCACTGCAGGGAACTTGCTGAAGAAAAATCCCTCCAAAGGAAAAAGTTACCTGTATGTATTAGAATCACTTATAATACTGATGAAAATTTGGAGATAAACATTCAACAAAGGAATGTTAAACAAATTATGGGACTCTCATTCAATGAAATATTAGGCAATCATTAAAAATGGCTATCACAAAGACTAAATAGTTAAATACAATAGAAAAATGCTAGTGATAAAACGTAAAGTGAAAACAAATAGAATGCAAAATTGGGTATGCTATGATGACAGTAACAGCTGTATCTTAATAAGAATTGGTAGTGAAGATAGAAGAAAAAAGTTCATTTTTTTTATAGGGGGGAGATTGTGGCCACTTTTATTTTTTGATTTTTATTATTAACATCTCCATGATGCTATTTATGCAGTTAAGCTAAATATCAATGGCTCGATGCTTGATCCAGTACTTCATTTCAGAACTGGGCCCCTGGCTCCAGAATCCCTTGTATATGAAAACATATGGACAATAAAGGAAGCCAGGGCTTGGTAATCTACACGATTCCCCATTATTCCAACATGATCTGTGTGTTCCCCCCTTGTTCTGACATTCTGAGCTCTGAGCCCCAAAACCATCTTTAACCACACAGCACCTCCCTTCAGCTATTCCAGGAAACCAGTGGGGAGGCCTCAGCCTACCTGGTGCTTGCGGTTCTCCAAGTTCATGGTGCGAGGCTTGTAGGTGATCTCGTAGGGCTTGTTTTGCTGATGGGCCTCCAGGGTGATGAACTCGGGCCCCTCCCAGTGCTCACCCTCAAAGATGGGGTGTAGGTTCCAGGTCTGGTTGGTGCGGTTTGACAGCATGATGGTCTGTGTGTGCTTGGAGCGCACCTGGCAGGTGAAATTCACCACCTGGAAGAAAGTAGGTCCCTTGTCTTCCATGGCACTTTCCTCTGGCCTGTCTTCAGGGGCCAGAGATGCAGAATGTGCCAGGGAAGACTGACTTTAACTGTGCTTCCCGTCATGAGTTTCAATGGATCATTTTCTTTTTCTTTCATTCATTTGACTATATTTATTGGGTACCTTCTGTGTGTTGGGCACTGTTCTTGGTGGTGGAGATACAGCAATGAACAAAATCACAGAAATTCCCGGCCTCAGAGAGCTTACGTTCCAGTGGGGAGAGACAGATGAGTAGGATACGAATATGTGCTAAAGGGAAACACAGAGCAGAGCAGGGGTGCAGGCACCACAGACTGGGGAGAGGGCTTGAAATTTTAAATAGGGTGATCAGGGCAGGCCTCACTGAGCATGTGTATTTGATTAAAGACCAAGAAGGATGACATCAAGGAAGACCTGGGGAAGGGCCTCCCGAGCAGAGGAAACATCAGTTGCAAAGTTCCTGCATTTTGACAAATGGCAGATGAGGCCAGTGTGGCAAACCTTAAGTGAACGAAGGGAGATAAAGTAACAGGGAACAGGAAATGGCACGCAGGGCCTTGGAGTCATGGTAGGGACTTTTCTCTTCCTTCTAATGAAACAGGAGGACTTAGAAGAGTTCTGAGTAGAAGAGTGACCTAACAGAGTTGCTCCAGATGCTTAGAGGGGGCAGAGGAAGAGAGACCAATTAGAAGACACTTGCAATAGACCAGGTGGGAGATGACAGGGGCTTGGCTGGCACTGGAAGCACTGGGGATGGTGGGAAAAGGAAATATTCCAGTTGTGCTTTGAAGAGCAAATGGGATTTACTGCTGTATGGAATCTTGGGTGTAAGTGGAAGAAGATTCAGTAATGACACTCAAGATTTTAGCCTGAGCAACTGGAAAGAAGGAGATGCCACTTCCTGAGGCGGGATTGACTGTGGGAAGAACAGGTTTGGGTGAGAGATCAGGAACTCAGTTTTGTACATGTGAAGCTTGAGATGCTTATTAGTCAAGCAGGAAGTGGAATTTACAAACCGGGAGTTCAAGGGAAAGGTCCAGGAGATGGAGATCTGGGAGTTGTCAGTATGGCAGTGCTTTTTAAGATCAAGAAACTGGATGAGGTCAACCAGAAGTGAGTATATTTATAAAAAAGAAGGAATCTAAGGACTAACTCCTGACTGGCACACTCCAATGTTACGAAGACTCAGAAGAGAAGACGAGAAGGAGCTGCCAGTGAGATAGGAGGAAACCGGAAGAGGGTGGTGTCCTGGAGCCTGGGGAAGGAAGTGTTTGAAGGAGGACGGGCTGGTTCATGGTCAAGTAAGGTGAAGGCTGAGAAATGGCCATCGGGCTTAACAGTGTGAATTTTGATCCATATCTTGCCATATACAAAAATTAACTCCAAATAGATTGAAGACATAAATATAAAACTTGTGTCCAGCATACATAGAGAGGCCTCAAAACTTTAATAAAATTAAAAATAGAAAAGTTGAGCAGATATCTCAACAAAAAAGATATATAGCTGGCTGTTTGGCAAATAGTACCTAAAAAGGTGCTCAACATCATTAGTCATTAGGGAAATACATGTTAAAAATCTCAATGAGATACATCTACATACCTATTAGAATGGCTAAAATTTAAAAAACAGACCATATTAAGAGTTGACAAGGATGTGGAGCAAGGGGAGATGTCACACAAAGGGACAATTATGTAAAAGGACACAATCACTTTGGAAAATAGTTTGGCAGTTTCTTAAAAAGGTAAACATATAGCTACCACCTGACTCAGTCATTCCACAACTAGGTATCAGCCCAAGAGAAATGAAAGCGCATGTTCTTGCTGAGACTTGTACGTCAAAGTTCGCAGCATACCGTGTGACTCCCTTCAAACAACATTCTTGAAATAACATAATTATGTGTAAGAGAGACTGGGTACCAATCTACCATAAGCAATGAATGCACCCAGTTAACACAGATGACAGTAGAGTTAGGTGTTTAGGAACAGGGCTAGCAGAGGGTTAACCCCAGGCTGTTTTTATTTTTTAAACCATAGAGAAGGAGAAAGGTGTTGACCCTTCACTCATAGATCTTAGAGTTTGATCTAGCCAGGGATAACAACGTGAGCTTCCTTGCGAATGTAATATTTGAGTTGAGGGCTAAAGAGCGAACAGAAATTAACAAAATGAAGAATATTCCAGCAGTGGGAACAGTGTATTCACAGGCCTCGTGGAGGGAGGGAGCAGGTCTGAATGTTTGAGTCGAGTGCTGAGGACTGTTTGGACGGAGCCACTTGTTTCAAGGAGGCCCAGCTGAGTTCACTTGCTGGGCTGACTCCAGCCGCTGGCCCAGCCTGGGCAGCACCCACTCACCTCTTTTACCATAGGTGGTCCCACGCAGACTCCAGACAGGGTTAAGGTCAGAGGATTGCCCCCCTGGATGAAGCACGGCATGTTTTTATAGAAACTCTCCTTCCCCACCTCGGTAGGGCGGTAGGTCACTTCGAAAGAGACCTCCATGCCTGCGGTGATGTAGCCTTCTTCTGGGCTGATGGAGAAATGAGGCTCAAATTTTTTGACATCCCATTTAAACCTTTTCCAAGACACACAAAAAAAAAAAAATAAGAAAGAGAGTTTACTAATATTCTAAAGGTGTCCTTTGCCTGGGCTTTTAGCTGCAAGGTTCACGTGCCTCCCCCCTAGGACCCAGAGGAGAAAGGTCTGCCAGACAGCAGAAGCGCTGGTGGATGTGGCCAAGGTCGCTTGCTGCGTAAGGTCACTCAGCTCCCTCTCAGAGCGGGGCTGGGCTGGGAAGTGGCTGCATCTGATTACCCAAGAGTCATTACCCATGGCAGAAGGAACATATGCACGAACACGTATACACACGTGTACCCAAGGTTGCACAGCTAGGAAGTGGCCGGGTGGGGACTAGAACCCTTCTGAAATTGTGGTTTAACCATTCCCTGTACTCCTCCTCAGTTCAGGTCCAGGAGGGTAGCAACAATCCCTTCACGTGAGAGTTGTGCTGGGTTCTTGGTGGCAGTCGGGATCCGATAGCCCTCTGTGGTCATCCCTCTGTGGTCGGGCACTTGGTTGTCGCAGGAGACAGAGGCTGGATGGTGCAGGCCGGTGCCTCCAGCACCAGAGCTGCCACATCACATGTCTTGAGGTGCCACTTACACTGAGGTCTATGTGAAGGGTGCCCCCTGGGGATGTGCGGCCTGCACCGCCATGTCAGCATGCCCAAGTGGGATGGCCCTGGAAAGAAGAGCTGCCACAGATATACCTGGGCTCCAGTCCCATCTTTGTCACTTCCTGGTTATGTGATCTTGGACAAGTCACCTACCCTCTGTGGGCCTCAACTCCATCTGTATAATAGGTACGATACCATACCTACTTTAGCGAGCTCTGGGATGATTATTGGGATATTATATATAAGAATGCTCAGCATTGCACCTGCGCACAGAAAAGTTCTTTCTACATGTGTGATGTTGGAAAAGTTACTTAATCTCTTTGTACCTTAGTCTGCTCATTTGCAAAATACATTGGCAGTAGTAGTATGGGTTGCATAGAGTCGTTGGGATTAAACGAGGTGAGCTACATAAAGGGCATATAACAGGCACTGAGCAAACGTTCCCCATCACGTTAAGTTTAGTAACCACCTTGGCGAGGCCACTGTGGTCACATCTTGAGGGAAGTAGGGGTTGGGGGGATATAGAAGCGAGAGGACAGAAGTAAAAAGTGGCTGCACTTGCAAAACAAGTGTCTAGTCCACGGCAGATCCAGGGACAGGCATCTCCGCCACAGCCTTGGGGAAGGAGGCGCCGCTCCTCTACCTTGCACCTATGTCGCCTGTGTTCAACATGAGGATGCGACGTGTGGCTTGCGTCTGATACACCACTGGTCCAAAAGGAAGATGATCCTGGTCCAGGGAGATCTCCAGGGCTTGGCAGCAGCCGTTGAGCAGAAAGAGGGGGCGCAGGAGCCCCATGCATTCCATGAACACTTCCTCAGAGAAGAGAGGCACGCGCTTCTTCGGGGCAAATGTGACTTCCAGTTTACAGACTTCTTTGGGCTTCAGTGAGATGTTGTGGAAGGGCACCAAGGTGAGGACCTGGAGGAAACAACACCCAAACTCAGCAGCCAAGGGTTGGGGGTTGGGGGTAAGGCCTCAATGCCCTGAGGTCTTGCTGTTCAGGTTAGAAGCGGGGCCAGATCTCACTTCTGCTCTCATCTCAGCTGTGTAAGCTTTGGTAAGTTATTTAAGCTTTCTGACTTACTCTATGGTGAAGATTAAGATCATCTGTATAAAATATGTGGCACATAACAGGCATTCAATAAATGTCAACTCCCTCTCCTGCCCGTTTCCTAACTCTTTTTGGGCATTTCATCCTTCCTTCCTCCTCCCTGCAGAGGAAATTGTACTGAGAACAGGAAACACTCAGAGCGCCAGTGTTTCTCAAGGAACACTCCCTGCATGGGCTTTCCCCGTGTGATCATTAAAATGCAGATTCCTAGGTCCTGCCCCAGGCCAACTTAATCAGAATCTCCTGGGGAGACCCTGGAACCTGTATTTTCAAAAGTTCCACAGGTGACTCTTGTATTCCGAAGTTTGAGACCCACTGCACAGATTTATTTGGCTTTCTCTTGCCCTTGGTCCTGGCAGGAATCAATCCAATCAGCGTTGGGGAGGCCAACTCCCCTTACACCCTTGAGCTTCCTTTGGTGCAGAGCCCTGAGCAGTCACCAGCAAGTGGGCCTTGGCCACAGGGAGTGAGATGATGGGCGAGGGGCTGCAACAGGAAAGTGATCTTGGGGATGTCACAAAACACGGTGACGTTGGAAGCTAGCTTCAGGGGTGCTGGTGCCAGCATGGGGCCCTCTGGCAGCTTTAGTCCCACCACCTAAGGAGGCAGATTTGGTATGGCCAAACCTTTAGGGGAGCTGAGGGCTTTGATTTGGATTAATGAGGGAAGGGAAGCAACAAGTCTTCCCTCCTCTGGATGGCGACGTGGGCAGTGTGGGGTCCTGGGATGAGATGTCCACTGGGTGTCTGGCCTTGACTGGCCTCTCACAGCCAATTTCTCTGTACCCTGCCATCTCCAGATGGTCCCCACCGCTCCTTCCACACTGAATCCCATCTAGTTTTCCAAAAGCACTGACCCTTTTGAGCGTATACACCTTTGCCCACCAGGAACGCCCCTTCCCAACCTGTCTGCTGGGAGACACCTCTTCACCCTGTAAAATGCAGCACAGGCTCCCTCCACTCTGAGGTCTTCCCCAGTCCCCTGGGGCCTCCTCTGAGCAGACCTGCTCCCAACATACACCCTGCCTCTGCAGCTCCTCTGCAGTCCTGGGATTGTTGATGTGTCTGTGACCCCTCGAGACTGTGAACTCCACCAGACCAAGGTCTATGCCATATTCACCTTCTTATTCCTGGCACCTAGCAGTATTTATTGAGTAAATGTAAGAATGAACTGCATGAAGGAATGGATACAGTCCACTCTCGGAATGAAACACATCGGTCCATTTTCAAAGGGCCACGCAGATGCTGCTAACCATCAGCTGGGTGGTGACAGCCAGGACCGTGCGCAGGGAACCCGTGGAAGCAGACTGAGAGCAACGAGCAGGCTTTTCTCCCACTGCCGATGGGAGCACAAAGTGGGGTGACCTTCCGGGGGCAGACTGGCAATGTGTATTGAAACACATTTTTGCTTTTGACCTAAGATGCCCACTTCTAACTAGGAGATACGTCACACATAGACTCACGGATGCACGCAAAGTTTTCGTTACGTGGATATAACAGTGTTGTTTGTAACGGAACAATTAGAAACACCTAAAATGAGCAGAAGTAGAGAACTAGTCCATGTACATAATGAGGTGTAAATGAATGATGATATTGAATGAAAATGAAAAGAGAATGTAAAATGAAAATAATAAAGCACTAACCCCATGCTGTTTTTGTGAAAATGAAGAGAGACAGCATGCGGAAAGCTCACAGAATGGCCTGGCACGTTTCAGGCGCACAGGAAATGCGAGCTGTTGGTGCTGCTAGCATGGCCATCCTTGGCATCAGGAGGCATGAAGAGGCCACTAGGTCCCCCTGGGCACCAACCTTGGGTTCCTGGAGCTCTGGAATCGAGAACAGAACTGACTGGTTGAATGTGAGCTGGGCGAGGCTGTTGTTCACGATGGAAACCGTTTTTTTCACAACCTGTCCTGGCAGGATGGCTCCCAACTTCACAACCCTGTTGGCTGGATCCAGGACTGCAATCTGTGGGGCGAGGAAGGGAGTAGGAGGAAGGGTTCCTGAGTTAATGAGAAAAATAAGTATTATGAAACATCTTCCCTGGGGAGGCAAGAGTGGTTCCCTTTCCTTTAGTGACCTAAGGGCATTCACCTACTCCATAAACAGCTACTCACCCACAATCACATAATTACAGCTGGGTTAAAAGACAGGAAGGAAAAGCTCAGGGCGCCTGGAGAGCACAGCACAGGGGCTGAAACTAGACGCAGGCTCGGGGAGGCCTGTCTGAGGATGGCGGGTTCACACTGAGAGCTCAGGAAAGGCAGGATCCAGTCAGCTTGCGTCAGGCTGGGCGTGGGGTTGGGGACACTCTAAGGGGAGGAGGCAGCCTGCAGCAAGGCCCTGAGCCGGAGGGAGTGGCCCCGGCAAGGCCTGTGGCTGGGAGCTGGGACCCGAGAAGATGCGTTTCGAGGCGGTCAGCTCTTGTAAGGCCTTGTAGGCCACTGTTGGGTGGGAAGGAGGAGACTGGGCTTTATTCTGGGAGAAATGGAAAGTCAGTGAAGCATGGGGTGACCTGGTCTCATGTGTGCTTGTGCACTGGCTCGCTTCTCCATGGAGAACGGACTGAAAGAGGGCAAGAAAGAAAGCACGAGGAGTGCGAGGCGATGAGGGTCTAGTCTGGAACGGCAGCCGTAGAGGTGGAGAGAAGTGACACGCTCCGAAGCCTCAGCTAAGGCACTGATGAAAACAGTGGTCTGCATCAGCCAAGGCCAGGCTGAGCCACAATGAGCAATACTCACTGGTCACTGTCATTCCATCAGCCACTAAACTGCACCCCTCCCCAACTACCTTTAAATCCAGCCCACATGCTTCCATTTTGTCTAAAAAGGCAAGAGAGTGTCTTCCTTACCAACCATGAGCTCCTGGAGGTCTGAAAACATGTTTAAGTCACCTCTGGATCTACCCAAAGTGCCCAGCACACAACGGGTGCTGAACGAACAAATGAAAGAACAAGCAAATGAACGGGTACATGGGATGAGAAGAGACCGCCTCCGGCTTGGGTCCAGACACGCCAGTGGCAATGTCCTGTTGCTACTATGGCTTGACGAGAAGGCTGCCAGGAATACACCCCTCCATTTTCCCTGGGTTGCTGAAATACCCCATGCATTCTTGAGAGTCTCTGTCTACTAAAATAGAAAAACACCCAACAAACACCTGTAATGTTTGTCAGACCCCGGGAAGAAAGGGATGAGGAGTAGGGTGCGATCGTTCCGTTTCTATCCAGAGCACCTGGGTAGAAGGAGTGCCCTTAACTAAATATAATCCTGGGGTCTGGGGCTGGCTGGAGAAGGTTAATCAGTGGGGGTATCAAGGGAGGATGTTCCATAACTGAAATGCATGTCTGTGTATGTTGCTTCAAAGTGTTGTCTGTTAAACCTAAAAACAAGCCCTAATGGAAAGGATGTACTCGGGGTGCTGTGTCTGATATTCTCAAGCTTCTCCAGGGAAAAGAATGTTTCTCCAGTGCCTGTGATTGCCTGTATCATTCCATATGGTAAAGTTTGGTATCAAATAGGACCTCTGAGTCAGTGGGTCTGATGTGACAATTCACCCCTTTGTGTTATTAGGTGCGTCGTCTGCCCTCAGACAGAGCATTTTGGGGGCAGAGATGTGGAGGGAGAGGAAGAGTGTGGGGCCCAGGTGGGCACAGGAGGCTGAGAAGCATGGGGAGGAGGGTGCCAAGCCCGAGGGGCCCCCCGTCTCTTACCTTCATTTCTGTGCCCTTCCCTTTGATTTCGACTGTTTGCTGTGAGAGCCCATTGATTTCAAAGGGGATGAGTTCTCGATAGTTGATGCTTTCTCGAGGATAAAAGGTGATTGGAACCTCCAGTGTCTTTCCTGGCTTTATCACTTCAACACGGAAGCTAACCTCGAGGTGGGAGGTGTTGGTGTACAGGCAGTCCATGCTGGAGAAAATCCACAGAGGCTGCGTAAGCTCTGAGAAGGGTGACCTAGAGGTCCGGAGGCTGTCCCCTTGCCTCTCTGGGCTGGACATGATGGATTTCCCACCCTAGTGTCCTGGAGTCATAGAAGTTATTTAAGAGCTAGAAGGGACCTCGGCAGTGACCCAGCCCATGCTCTCCTAGGCACAGCCAAGTTATAGACCCCAAATCCAGTCCTGAGATCCTGGGAGAACTGGACCTCCAATTCAAAGGCTCATGACACTTTGCCCAGTGCTCTTCATTCTCTTATCCTCAATTTCCTGATGATGCATCTTATGGTTTTGTGCCCTCTCGTAAGAAGGAAGTGCTTCCAGAAGTAATTGGGTGGTAAAGCACAGTGGGGAGGAGTATGTGTGCTGGAGTCACAGACAGGAGGAGCTGGAGCCAGGCTCCATCACTAAGTAGCCACATGATCTTGGAAAAATTACTTAGCCCATCTGGATCTCTGTTTCCTTATCTGTAAAATGGGGGTAGTGATAGCTATTTCATAGGGTTGTTGTGAGGATTAAATGAGATAAAGAAACTTAAGCAGTCACTAAACAGGTCAGAGGAAATATTCTATAAAAGCGAACTTTATAGAATTATTACTAATTGCTCAACTAGAAGGGACCTTAAATGATCACGTCCACCCTGCATTATGGGCAGGAAGGCACTTGGACCTCTCCATTACAACTTCTGCTCGCCCGCCTTACAGGTGTGTAGAGAAGGAGTCTAGCTAGGCCAATGTGAAGAGCTTAATGCCTTAAGCAAGGTAAGACTGAGATTACATTAAATCTTGTAAGAAAGAGTATAGGTAGATAAGTTTTTTAATTAGTATACATGATACTCATGCAATTTAATATTCAGGATAATAATCAGTAATAACAACAATAGTCACTAACAATAACTGAGCATTTCCTATGTTCCAGGAAGTGTTGTAAGTACTGTTCCC
Organism: Avahi laniger; assembly: GCA_963575035.1. Taxonomy (NCBI): domain Eukaryota; kingdom Metazoa; phylum Chordata; class Mammalia; order Primates; family Indriidae; genus Avahi; species Avahi laniger. Next base: position 44,460 of record CAUYSK010110646.1, read on the forward strand.
AGATGAACTAATTTAATCTTCATGCTATTTCCTATGTAGAAGGCATTACTGTGAGTGCTCATTTTGGGCAAAGAGACAGAGGCACAGAGAGTTTAAAAACCATGTCCAAGGTCACACAGCTAGAGAAGAGTTGAAATTGAAACTTAAATCTATGCTATCTAATATGGTAGCCACTAGACACATGTAGCTATTTAAATGAAAACTAATTAAAATGATATAAAATAAAACAGTCAGGTCCTTAGCTACATTAGCCACATGTCAAGTGCTCCAGAGCTGCACCCGGCTATGGGCCCCCATATTGGACAGAGCAGATAAACAACTTCGTCACTGTGGAAAGTTCTCTGAGTGGACACAGGTCTTTGGGCCGGTCTCAGGAGATTCTGTCTCACAGGTATAGAACGGGGTCCAGAAACCTGCCCTGGCACATCCCACACAGGAGTGGAGCAGAGAGGCTGGACTTGAACCAGAAGGGTTAGGCTCAGTACAGATCTATTTCCTGCAAGGTCATAGGCCTGAAAAATTCACTGTTTAACTTTCCAAACCTCAGTTTCCACATATATTACATGAGGAAAATAAATGGAAGCCATAAAAGCTCTCATTAGGCTATGTGGCATTGCCCTCTGCCTTTTAAGAAGTGGATAGGCTGGGCGCGGTGGCTCACGCCTGTAATCCTAGCACTCTGGGAGGCCGAGGCGGGTGGATCGCTCAAGGTCAGGAGTTCGAGACCAGCCTGAGCAAGAGTGAGACGCCGTCTCTACCAAAAAATAGAAAAGAAATTATCTGGACAACTAAAAATGTATATATATATATATATAAAAAATTAGCCGGGCATGGTGGCGCATGCCTGTAGTCCCAGCTACTCGGGAGGCTGAGGCAAGAGGATCGCTTGAGCCCAGGAGTTTGAGGTTGCTGTGAGCTAGCCTGATGCCACGGCACTCACTCTAGCCAGGGCCAAAGCGAGACTCTGTCTAAAAAAAAAAAAAAAAAAAAAGAAGTGGATGTTTCGCAGAGTAGTTTATAGCTATCCAAGCATCAGTATTAGCGGTGGGGACAGGGACCTAGGATTCATGCCCACTGTGTTTGACTCTTTCTAGTAATCCTTTTTTTTTTTTTTTTTTGTCTTAGTAGGACTTCACCTATAGGACCCAGAGAAAGCTACAAAATCCTCTGGAGGCTCTGGAGGCCTGCTTACCTCATAGGAGTTTCTTCCTTGTTGGTGATGACCAGGGTTTGTTTGTACGGGGGCATCCCAGCTTGGTAGATGAAGCAGGTCCCAAAGTTGTAACTGGTGAAGGAGAAATGGACGGCCGGGCTCACGGCACAACCTGAGATGCTGCACATATAGGTTGGGCCATGGCTGATCTGTAGGAAGGGCAGGGCAAGTGGACGTGATTAGGAGAAGTGGGAGGAGGGGACACGGAAGTCCTCAGGTAAAGGAGAAAAGCAATGTGTTTTAACAAATATAGGTCTCAGGGCTCCATCTCCAGAGATTCTGATTAAATAGGTTAGAAGTTTGTTTACTGAAGAAAAACTACTCTGTAATTAGACCCTACATTGGCTCTTGTTTTGTTCTTGCAGCAATGATTGAGCTTGAAGGCCCAAAGGTATGTCAGACCCCGTGAGTTACCACCCAACGTCCGCTCCCCATGGCTCCTTTACTAGCGGGACTCTGACTGGTTGCCAATCTTTATATAATGCCCATCAGTACAGATTTATAGTTATTGCTTTATGCAGTTGTTTTTAAAATCAGATAGAAAAAAGTTATAAATAAAAATACATTTATACTGATTTTACGTAACCTATGCAGTTACCTTTTCTGGTGCTCTTTATTTCTTCATGTGGATTTGAGTTACTTTCTAGTGTCCTTTCATTGCAGCCTGAAGGATTCCCTTGTTATTTCTTACAAGCTAGTCTGCTAGTAATGAATTCTTTCAGTTTTTGTTTATCTGTGAATGTCCTGGTTTTTTCCTTCATTTTTAAAGGATAGTTTTGCTAGATACAAAATTCTTCATTGATAGTTGTTTTTCCAGCACTCTGAAGATGTCATTCCCCTGTCTTTGGGCCTCCAAGGTTTCTAATGAGAAACCAGCTATTAATCCTGTGGCTTTCCAGGTTCTCTTTGTCTTTCAATAATTTGATTATGAAGAGTATAAGTGTGGATTTTCTTGAGTTTATCCTACTTGAAATTCATTGTGATTTCTGGATATTTAATCTTTTTCCATCAAATTTGGGAAGTTTGGGGGCATTATTTCTTGAAATTTTTTTTTTATCATTTTCTTTCTTCTTTCCTTCTTGGACTTCCATTATGTATATATTGATATACTTGACGGTATCCTATGGGTTTCCGAGGCTTTGTTCATTTTTCTTCATTATTTTTTATTTCTGTTTTTCAGACTGAACAGTCTCCATTGCTCCATCTTCAAGTTTGCTGATTTTTTCTTTTAACATATCAAATCTGCTACCAAGCCCCTGTTTTGAATTTTTCATTTCGGCTATCAGTTTTCAACTCCAGAATATATATTTTACAATTTCTATCTTTATGCTGATATTTTCTATTTTGTAAGAGATTTTTTTCATACTTTAGTTATTTAGACATGGTGTCCTACAGTTCTATGAATATATTTTAAATAGCTGATTTCAAGTATTTGTCTAGTGAGTCCAACATCTGGGCTTCTTTGGGAACAGTTTATATTAGATGCTTTTTTTCTCTGTGTATGGGTTATACTTTCTTGGTTCTTCTCATGTCTCATAATTTTTTTGTTGGAAACTAGGGATTTAAAATAATATAATGTGGCAACTCTGAAAACCAGATCCACCCATGCTGGGTTTGTTGCTGTTGTTATTCTTTCTTTTTTTTTTTTAGGTGGGGGAGGGTATGGCGTCTTGCTCTGTTGCCTGTGCTAGAGTACAGTGGCGTCATCATAGCTCATTGCAACCTCAAACTCCTGGGCTCAAGTGATCCTCCTACCTCAGCCTCCTGCGTATTTGCTTTATGTAGTTGTTTTATTGGTTTAGTGACTTTTTCCATAAAGTCTATATTCTTATTTATGCATAGCTAATGAAGTCTCTGCTTAGTTTAGTGCTCGGCTAATGATCGGACAGAGATTTCTTTCAATGCCTGGCACCAATAAGTCTTTCAGGTTTTGCTGAGGGACTCTGTGTGATGGGGCACACCTCTGACACTGAGGCAGGTAGTTGCCAACTCTGCTTTATTGTTCACTTTTTGCTTTCCCAAAAGTTTAGCCAGAGGTGAGAATAGCCCTGAGATATACATATCTTACACATGCATGGCTATCTAGATTCCGGGAATACGTTGGAGCTTTTCAAAGATCCCTATGGACATCTCCTTCCCTAGCTTTTCCTTTTAAGTCTTTGAGTCAGCTTGTTTGCCTCAAAGGTCATTGCCACCTCAGGCTGCTGCAGTGTTAAACAATTGCCACTGATTGTTTTTTGACAAGTGTCCCATGGGAAAAGGCTGTTTACATTGACCAAGCTCTGAGTCAAGTCAAATAAAAGCAAGCTGTGTGAGTGGGGGTTTCCACTGAAATTCCAGATGTGGCAATAATGACAATTCTCTTAGTTGGGCTTTTGGGGAGTTCCAAACCTGTTCTGCCCCCTCCCGTGGCCGATCAATTGCTGGTTTTCACTTTAATTGCAGAATTGTTGGTTTTCAAGGCTGTTGCAGAGCTGGGGAAGGAGGGTGGGAATACGGCAAGTTAAAACACCACAAAGCTCACTGTCCTTATGAATATTCTGCCATTTTTCTTGAATAAATACTCCTAGGATTATTGCAAGCTTGTGATTAATTCCCAGAGTTCTGAAAAAGTTTATTATGACAGTTTTTGCCAGTGTTCTCATTGCTATTAAAAAGCAGCTTTTTGGATGTCCTCTGCCATTCCTGCTGACATTACCATTCCTTGGTCTTTCATTCGATAACTTATCTTGGGAAATGTACATATTCTCTCCATGCCCATCTATCTCCCTTATTTGTTTTAACGGCTGAATGGTCTTCCAATGCATGGATGGTCAACTGCTTTTCAATCAGCACTTACTCACCAGGCACCCCAACCATGGATGAGGCCTTTGTGCTTGAGATTATGGGGCTGTCTCTAACACAACCACCTTCCAGGAGCTTCAGGATGGGAGGAGAAGACAAGGAATACACACAGGAGGGTTAACCTGTCAAGGCAGCATGCTGTGAGTGCTTTCAGTGTTTGGATAATGTTAAATGGTCTCACCTTGATTCTGAGTTCCAGGTCCTTCAAAATACACTTCTTAAGTGGTTGAAAAGACAAGGTAGCTTGGACACTCTGCCCCACATCCACAGTACTGTCAATGGGTGAAAATTCCAAATACTGCAGCAGGGTTTTGGAGCCAGATAGCTCTGCCTGGAAGCTGAAGTTGAACTTTCCAGTGTTAATAAAGTTGAATTCACACTGAACGCATTCATTTAACCCCACCTGGAAGACAGAGACCAGAATAGTGAATGCAAACCATGGTTCTCTTCTCTGAGGTCAGGATATGTAACATACTGGTGAAAAATGTCCTTTGGGAAATAAAGATGGCAGATGATGTTAGTGACTTGAGTATAATTAGCTTAAGGTAGTCAGACATTCCAGCAAGAGCTACCAAGTGTTGAGGTCCCCTAATATCTCAAGAGCAAGACGGCAATTTGATTCTTAGACCTCCCTTGGTAGTCCAATATCTTTCCTATATGTTTAATACAGGCATTCTTACCCCTCCCCACCATCTCTCTACCCATGAAAAATAAAATAAGAAAAGCATCCACATCATAACTATGTACATTCTGAAGAAGGAGCTGCTCTTGGCATGTTTTTGTTCTCCTGGTCTCTCTGGCATTTGAAACAGAAAGACTCAGCTCATATTCACTGGTACCACCTTCCCCAGTCAATGTGGAGACCGAGAGAGTGAGCAAGTCCCTCTCACATCGTCACCTCATAGAAGTTGATGATGTTGGTCTGGTTGGGAGTGAAGAGAGTGATGGAGCCAGTCCTGTCCTTGCACTTGATCTCTGCATTCATACTGTAGCCCTCCGCCTTGACATTCAATGTCAGAGGCTGGACTTTCTTTTTCACGTTGCAGATCAAGTTAAAGTTGACGTCTCCTTCCTGCTTTGGTGTGAAGAAAATATCAATTGGGAACCTGGTTGGGGAACAAGACAGCAGATTAGCTGACTAGGTTTTATTAAACTCTGCGAGAAAATACGAGCTCACTGGATTAGCAGATTCACTATGAGGAAAAGGAACCATAACTCCAAATTATGATGAGTTTTTAAGATTCGCCAGGCAAAGCTGAGCAATGCTCTGTGGATTCACACACACAGCAGATAGCAAGGAAAAGAATACAAACACGAGGAAATATTGAGAACACAGGTGTAGAATTCTCAATGCTCCATAATATCCCAGGAAAATAAACACCAGAGAGTAAGTAGGACAGAGATGGAATTGTTAATATCCAAATCTTAGAGTTGAAAGAGATTTTAGAAATGGGGCACTCTAAGGGAAACGGCTCTCCTGGCTGGCAGGCCTGGGACCCATTGGGAGGGTGAGGCTTTCATTTCTCTTTACCTGGACAGTGGCAGGATCCAGCCTTCCATGGGACATACGATCAGGCTGTTGCCGAAACCTTCCGAGTATCGGGAGTTGTCCTGGAAGGCAAAACTGAACCCCTGCTCCTCCTTGTTGATGAGCTGCACGCGCTCCCTGGCCTCTCTGCCTGAGGAGGAAACAGCAGCCCTCAGTGAGGCACCCCGCCTGCTCACTGAAGTGGCGCAGCAGGTAACGAGGGTGATAACGAATATCCTTGCCTAAGTCCTCATTTTAATTGTAGCAGTTTTAGTGGTTCATTACAGGATAATATTTGCCTCTTGATTTTGGTTAATCTTCTTTAAGTTTTTCCATCAATGTCTATTTTGCTATTAGGGTTTTTATGGGGAATGCCTTTTCAGTATATATTAATATGATCACATGGTTGTTCTTCTTTAATCTATTGACACAATGATTATATTGAAGTGTGCCACCCTTCCATGCCTGGATTAAACTTTCTCTTGCTGTTATTATTCTTATGCTATATTGCTCATTTACTTGTTCAAACCCTCAATAAATGTCATAATCTCCCCTCCCACCTACTTATGAGCATCAGTAAAATACACACCCAGCTGTTAATGTTGGTTTCCTTTGATGGAAAGGGAAGGCTGAGTTAGGATGGATAGGGAGAGATTAATTTTTTCTCATATGATACCACATTGGTTGACTTAAAATATTATAAAGAATATTATTTTATAAATCAAAATGTAATGAATTATTAAAAGAATCATCTGGCTTTCGTTGTATTCTACACACATATACAGATATCACAGGTGTAGGAAAGCTTCATAGGGTTATAAAGGATGGTTGAACCAAGTCAATGCATGAACAGATGCGAGAGAAATCTGGCCACTGTGGCATAGACCAGGAAGCAGACAATTATAGCCTGTAATCTGGGGCACATGCCGGCAGGATGGGGCACACCTGAGGCTCTGGAAACCAAGAGTCAGTCCAGGCCCTATGGGCATCTGCCAAGGAGGTTCTTTAACAAGGCTCCCACATTTCCTTGAGTTACTGGTGTGCAGGTTTAAAAGATGGATTCCACTTGATCTAAATGAGATTGAGAGGTAAATACTTTGTGGCTTTCTGAAAATGACTGAGGCCCTCTGACATGCTGCTTCTGGAAGGCACCAGGGAAGTTCCCCATCCCGGGCTGCTTCTGGAGCTTCTAATGACCTGGCCCAGATCCTGCCAAGACTAAATATAAACAGACAGGGCAGCCTTACCAATGAGCAGGGAACTGAAGTTGAGGTGTGACTTGTCCAGAGAGATGAGTGGGTCGGTGGTTTTGCCTACCAGCAGGAAAGGGATTGTGATGTTGTGTTCAGGGATTAGGAAAGTCCATAATGCTTCCGTGATGTCCAGATGGGAAGGTGTGAACTGGAACACAATCTAAGAAAACAATTTGGAACAGAGTGGTAACGGATGCTTGTGTTTGCTTACTCCATATGCCCTTGGAGACTTGTCGGCACCAGGATCATGGTGATTGACATTACTGGGTTATTACTACCTTTCTACAGTCCCTGTAAGGGAAGGTAGGTGCAGCTGTACCAGCAACATCCATGTCTGTCTGCCCTGGTCACATGTCCTACTAAGGGAGCCTACCCTACCCGCAGCCTCTGCTGGTTAAGTTGTCATATTTTGTGCCATGTCTTTGGATGGTATGGTTGCACCATAGCTGACTGGACCAAAGAGTTGGCACTTGTGCCAAAGACAGACAATCCACTTGCTTGTCCATAGCCTGGTACGCAGTCCAACACAACATGATTAGCAGGGCCATCCAGATTTCTCTCCCCCAAGTTTGGAATTAGAAAGTGAGTGGCTGTGCCAGTTGGCAGTGGAGCCGACGGTGAGGGAAACCACGAGGGTGCGTTGGCCACGGCAGGCCAGTACCCATCTGCTCAGGGAAGTTACAGAGCAACTGGAAAATAAATAAATGGTGAAATTGGTTGGTGTAGAGATAATGGGTAGAAACAAGCAGAGTCCTGGAAGGAAGGTCCAATCTCGAAAGGTGTCCCAGGCCCTTTCTTTTTCTTTTCTTTTCTATATTTAACTAACTTGAGTGAGTCTCTGTGATCAATCAGTTAGGACTGAGTGGAAGAACAGTGGCATTTGGCCAGAAAGGAACTAGACAGGTTAATATGTATGGACCATGCCAATGCCAGGGTGGTACAGGGGAGGTGTTCTAGAGATATGTCATCTCAATGACACTCCTGTCACCCAAAGACCAGCATGACCCCAGATGATGGATTCTGAAACTTGCCTCTCTAGAAATTGGGCTCATCTGTGACACATTTCTGGGCTGTAACGGGGCCACATCCAAGTGGCACTCTGTCTGTGGTGGACCCAGCTCCTGGATCTGGCCACATTTAACTACATGGCTGGGCAATGATGATACACAGAGGTCAAAATCAGGTGGAGAGTCTACAGATATGTTTAGTTTGGTTTGGGAAGTGTTAAAAAAATATTGAACTAGCTACCAATATGTAAAATATGGCAATTCACATAGAAATCTGGAATTTTGGCGTCTCCTGAAAAGTTCGGGAGAGTTGGCCACCTGGGCCCCCTTGTCTGTGCAGTGGTCATTTGCCAGACAAGTGCTGTGGCTGGTGGGCCCTTGTGCCCAGCACTCCCTTTCATTGTCCCTTTGGCCTGCTTTATTCATTTGTGTGACCTTCCTGAAGGCATTTGATGTCATAATTTTTATTTCATGGATTTATTTCCACCTTCAAGATTCTCCATAGAACTTACTGGACGTGGAGCCCATAGATCTGTTTTGGCGAGCAAGCTCCTATTTCTTTAAGTCTGACCCCCTGCCATACACCACTGTGTAAATATCTAGGACTAAGCACGGGCATGATTCCACTTTTCTGTTTTGCTCTTTGGCCTGCCCAAGTGTCCTTTCATTATTGTCAGCCCCTTGGACAAACATAACCCTTTATGTCATGCTACTGCATAAGTCCTAGAGTGCCCAGGCATTGATGTCCAGCTATCTTTTGCTGCTTGAATAACCTCAATTTTTAAAAAGTGTAAATACTAGAGCTCTCTGCTTCTCTATGGTCAGCCAGGAGAGCTCAGGTCTGCCTTGTTCATCAGGATGGCCCAACGCATATGGTAGCCACTCAATAAATACTCGTTGATTGACACACCCTCAGGCAGGGTGTTCTTTCTAATTCCACCTACTGTCTATAGCACACTTGCTGTGCAGAGATGGTGAGAAGGACCTAAGCCTTGGGTTGTTGCATGGTCCTCATGTGCACACACCTCAGCTTTCTTGTCAGGGTGGATGAAGCCATTCTTTGTAAGGCATGTGAAGGCTGGAGGGTTCTGGAGACTTTCAATTTCTTCAGAGATCCAGGAGAAGGAGTAGGTGCTATTGGTCGGGTTCAGGATGGTAAAGGTTCTGGCCAAGGGGGAAGAATTGACAGTGGAGAGTGAGAGCAGGGATTTAGGATTAAGAGAACTTTCTTAGAAGCTGGCCCTAATGCAGCCCCCCATCTGGGAAGCAGAACTGTTCTGAACACTTTGTTACTATAGAAACGAAAACTCCATCTCATCCAAGGATGCAAAGCATGGGTAGGGTTCTAGACTTTGGAGTAACAATGCTGCTAAGGCCACATCTGTCCTAAGGATCCTCTGTGGTCAAGATGGAGGTCTATCAAATTTTCCCCAGTGTCAAAACTAAGGAGGCAGAATTCAGCTTCCTTAGTGTAACAGTTCTCTAAAGTCAAATCTCTAAAACTCAGGTCAAACCCCAGGATATCAAGCCTGCTTCTGGGAGTCAGTTTAGCTCATTTCTCTGAATTCTTCTAAGTTCTTTAGAAGGATTGAAAGATATGAATCGAACCAATGCAAATGTAAGGAACTCACTGGAGATTCTTCCCTCCTACGCCCACACTGGTGAACTCGATCACTCTGGTGTTTGGATCCAGAGTGCCACTACCAGACCCTCGGAGCTCTAGGTTGTGCTGATGACCGCTGATGTAGTCTGAGTCCTTCAGGTCAAAATGGCAGATAGGCAAGGAGCTTCGCCCTTTTGCTACCAGGACCGGACCTTGCTCTCCAGGCGGCAGGTTTGGAATCCTGAGAGGATAAGATTACTTTTATTTCTATTTTATTTTGTAATCAGTTGTTGTTCTCTTGGTTGGAAATGAATATTACATCCACAAGCACGTCAGCTCCATGGGAGCAGAGGCTGGGCCTGTCTTGGTCAATGACATTACCTTGGTGTCCTGAGTGCATGGATGGGCTGAGCACGAGGAGTCTGAATTAGGCTCCTTCTGTGTACCTAACATCCTTAGGATGGTTGCAAGTTATTTCCTTCCTCAGTGGTGAGAAAATCTCCCTGTTGTGACGGAAGCTCAGTCTTACCCTCTGGGCTCTCTCATAGGCATTTAGTGGGATATGAAAAGTGACCTGGAAATCCCCAATAAAGTATCCTGAGTGAGCTCCTTGGGAAGGTGAACTGGATATGAGCATAATCTTAGTCCCAGGGCCAAGCTGAGGTGGCCTAGGGGTGGGGGTGGGTCTCCGTGGTGTGCCTGCGGGGTTTTCAAGGAGGCTCTGACAGCTCACATAGGTCTTTGCCACCCTAGGCCATGGTTCACAGGATTCCTCTCTGAGGCGTGTGTTCTCCTGCGAGCTTTCCTGGGTGTGGGTACCACATTAGGGACTTTCACTGTCAGATGTCATTGGATTAGCTTTTCTCTCACTGCTATGTGCCAGATCCACAAACTTCACCATCTCCACCACCACCTAATGGTAACTAGGTGCCAGGCTCTTTATGTGAATTAACTCATTTAATCTTCCCAACAATTCTGCAAGGTGGGTATCATTATTTGCATTTTACATATGAGGAAACTAAGTCTCAGAGAAGGTACAAGAAAGATTGGCCAAGATCATGCTTGCTCCCAAGGATTGGAACCCATCTGGCTGTCACCATCTGCTGGTTAGTGGCATCCTATATGTGGCTAAGGGGGAAGTACGTAGGGAGAAGCATCTGCAAAGGGTTGATGAACAGGACAAAGAATGACCAGGGACCAGGCTTGTTCTCCAAAGCCTGGTCCCTGTCCATCTTTCCAAAGGGAAGAGTGACAATCTGTAGTGGGGTCTATGGTTGGAAAGAATGGGGGCAGTCGTTGGACAGAATGGGGATCGGAGCTGCAGAGTTTTGTGCCTGCAAAGATGGGGTTTTGGAGAGCAGGTTTCCTTACTGGCAGAAAAGGGTGCTCTCAAAGTCTCCAACATCCAACGGGGAGAACTTCATTTTGAGCTTCTGCGTCTTCCCCGCAGGTACGATGCCTGAGGAGGGCTCCACAGAGAAGGTTGGCGCCTCGGCGCAGTGGTCCATGGCGCTGTCCAGGGTGCTGCCTGTGTGCAGCGTGCCCTGACTAAGCTGATCTTTCTGAGCTGAACCTGGGGGCAGACAGAGTGGGTGACAGTCTGAATTTGCAGTGAGAGCACGTGGAAAGCAGCCCACTCACAGGTGCTTAGGGACCCTCTGTGGTATCTGGAGCTCACTTTTGTAGCAGGTGTACTTAATCTTGGGCACTAGAGATAAGGAATTGGCTCACATCTCACAAGACACGAAAAATATTTCTATTAATTCCATAGTTTTCAAACTTGTTTCCTTTTGGCTCAAAGGGGTAGATTAAGAAAGTGTCTGTGGATCTTCTGCCCTAGAATAATGGGCTGTGAACATAATTTTTGGAAAATCATTGTTCTGAAGTAGGAGTTTACAACCTGGGGCCCATGGATAGGGATCCATTTGAAAGGTCTGTGAATCTCTAAAACTGAAATAATAATAATGATTATTTGCCCACCAAGTGTTGCACCTTTTTCTGGTGCTTCACATGTATGAAATGCAAACTTGGGCACGGGTGTGTATTTTCCCGAGAAAACTATGAACCAGTTTCTCCAAAGGGTCTGTAATCTCCCAGAAGGTTAACATCTTATATACAAGATTCCTAGTGATCAGTGAGATGGGGCATTGTCCTAGCAGGGTGCCCAGGGTCTGGGCTCCTGGAGGGTAGAAGCCAGCTCTGGAGTCTCTTAGGCCCATTTAGCTCTGCAGACTGCACGGGGCCTCTGCTCTGCTTTTCCTTAGCTACTTAGGAGGCTCTCCAAGCAGTACTGGCCTCGCCATGAATGAAGCTCTTCTCTAACTGGTGACTCAGGTCAGGTCCTGGGTTTTACCTGTCCTTGCATTTACCTTGGTTTTCTGGCATTGCAAAGCTGACTGCCCTTGAGTTATCTTCTGAGATCCAGCTGAATTCCAGCTGCACACGTCCTGAATTAATCAGGTTAAACCTGCAAATCCATCAGGGAACAGACTTGAGAAACGTGCCGTGGGTGATTTTTGTCCCACCTGCATGTTATCTATACTGTTCCTGAATTTTTTTTCTTTTCTTAAAAATTATTTCTCATTTTATTTTTATTAATTTTTTAGAGATGAGGGTCTCGCTGTGTCACCCAGGCTGATCTTGAACTCTTGGCCTCAAGTGATCCTCCCACCTCAGCCTCCCGAGTACCTGGGATTACAAGCAGGAGCCACCACACCTGCTAACATTTTTCATTGTCAAGCAATTTTGTCTCTTAAATAATTTCTAAAATGCAAGTATTAAGCAATTGTATCTGAAATCATGCATTTGATGTACTAGTTATATTTCCTTCTAAAACACATAAAATATAGACATAGTGATTAAAAGTAAAAATATCCAAATGTTTAGCATTTAAAAGCATTTTGCATACCAACACCCTACGCAATGAGCTCTCAGCATGCATCGCAGTGATCCTGAAAAATTCCCAGGAGAAAGGAAACAAAATGTATTTTACATGATAGCACCTCCCTCAGGAAACTCTGTGGGCCTTCTCTTTCTGCATCACCCGCCACCAGAAACAATGTCTCTGTGATCAGAAGCCATTTGACCCCTGCCTGTAACATCTTCCCTGGCTGAGACACAGACTTGGATTTTAGTTGCTTTGAACTCAAACTCTCAATCAGCAGAGACTTTTCTTGCCGCAAGTCTTCCTGCTCTAAGACAAGGACAGGGAGACAGGAGCTTTTTCTGGAATCACTTGTGAACTTGATCACAGTAACAGCAGGAAGATGAAGCCTGATACCAGAAAATGATAGTGTCGGAGAGATGAATATGCATGCCTTTCCCGGTTTTAGGGGAGCAGTTAGAGTCAGGAGTTTGGGTGGGAGCAGGTCTGGAGTGGGGTGTAGGGATTAGATTTCCATTATCCGGTCCAGCAGACTGCAGGTGTGCCTGACATCAAGTGCTTTGACCACAGGGGCTTGTGCTTATTGTGTGAATTTATGAACACTGGTATTTATCCTAATGATAATTTTTATAAAGTGGAGAAATCTCAGTGGCACAGAGTACTTTTCATAAAAACAGTTCTTGGTTTAGGTCAGGGGTTGCAAACTGTTTTGTTAAGGGCCAGACAGTAAGTTATTTTGGGGTTTTGTGTACCACGTGGTCTCTGTAACTACTGGACTCTGTTCTTGGAGTTCCAGAGCAGCCACAGGCAATATGTAAATGAAGGGGCGTGGTTATGTGCCAACAAAGCTTTATTTACAAAAACAGGCCATGGACCATAGCGTGTTGATCCTTGCTTTAAGTGAAATGGCCGTCAGCAGGAGATCCCACTTCCTCACAGATCTTCTGGTTCTATAGTAATTTAAGAGGACATTTAAAGTTCAAAAAATGCAAAATGAGTTCAACAAGTTAATTACTAATTTTTATAAAGTAGAAATGTCAGTGATTGACATTTTTGTCTGTGTACGTTGCTCTCTCTGCGAGAAGGCCCTTCATTCTCACTTCCTTACCTCGCTACCTCCAGAATCCGCCACCTTGTCTGGGAAGCCTCCCCTGACACTCTGTCTCTCCCCGCATCTGCATCTGCTTTAGGTAGTCTACTGCTGCGTGCACATGGCACTACACTGTAAATGATAATTCTCCTATTTTTACCCATTCCCCTGCGGCCACCCCCAGACAATGAGCTCTTGCAAGGCGGGGCCCATGGCATCACTGGATCCCTGAGTCTGAGTGAGGGGTGAAGGGTTCACATAACCTTTTCTCCTTCTCAAAGACAAATTTGACTCTGAATTAACTTTTTAGCTCTGTTCCCCTGGAAACCTGTTAAAGGAGAAAACTCAGCTGTGTTATTAGGCGACATTGTTTACAGTAAAAATGACCCGTGCTTAGTATAACATATGTGATCTGGGAGGAACCATGATTTCCAGGAGGGAAAGCATAGCTCTGGGGTTCTCTGACTGCAGTGACTTTTATAACTGAGCATGTTCTCTGCAGGGAACCTGGAAGCTGTATCTACAGAGTGGTTATGAGAAATGGCTTCTGTTGGGCATGGGCTTCTAAGCCATGGACCCCATACCCGCTGGTGCGGATATTGTCTGGGCTGTCACCTGGGTGGTGGGCAGTAAGAACAGATCCTAGTTGGCTGTGTAGGCTGCTGCAAGGACTATTTCCATGCAAGTGGATTGCCTGATACCACTCTCCCGGGAGACTGTGTTTCCTGGCCTGTATCTTGATTTCAAGTGTGAATTTCAATAGCTTGATGGGTCTGAAGGTTTCGTTGGACCTAAGACAACACTCCGGTGCACGCTACACAGACATGATACCTGGTATACACTGTCATAGACATTAAATGAATGTTCGATGAATGAGCAAGTGAATGATGGAATGAAAGAGCTTCTCTGACTAGTGTCATGAGGCTTTTGATGACTCACTCGAACACTCGGGTCTGGTAAACCAGGGTTTCCTTAAAGTGCACATCGCCCCTGTGGCACTGGTATGAAGCGAAATCCACAACGGCACTGATCTGAAGCTGCAGTTCTTGGTAGTTTTCTTCTAGCACTGAGTGGGCAGGCTCAGGATCCGTCTCTATGACCTGGAACAAAGGCAGCTGTGTCCTCAGCAATGCAGAGCACAGGGACAGGCGCATTGACAATGGCATGGAATAGAGAGACCAGAGACATCCTAGGCATATATAAAATTCAGTAAAGTATATGACGACAGAGTCCTGGCAGATCATTAGGAATAGAGGATAAACCAAAAAGAGATTTAGAAAGATTAGATATCTAGATGAACAATATGAAATTGGATCCTTGCCTCGCATCAGACATAAAATCCAGGTTGGCCAAGGGCTTCAATATCAAAAGCAAAGCTCTTAAACTCAAGAAAAAAATAGAGGTGAATATCTTTCTGGGAGGGAAGTGTCTTAAAAATAAAACACAAAAAGTAACAAATATAAAAGAAGAGATTAATAAATTTGACAAATTAAAATTAAGAACATTTTTATTTAATCAGACAATTAAAGAAAGTGAAAAGATAAGCTATGCATTTGGTAAGGATAATTGTAGACAAATAATATGAACAGAGGAGTTTATCAAAAATAAAATAATAAAGAACAAATATTATAACTGAAAAATGGGCAAAAGGCATGAAAAGGCATTCATGTAAGTGGTAACTTGCACGGCCAATAATCATATGAAGAAATACTCAACCCTACTAGTGATCAGGAACATGGAAATTAGGCCCATTGGGCGACCATTTCCCACTCATTCAAATGAATCGAGAAGTCTGACAATATCACGTGAGGGTGTGGATCAATAAGATCTCTTTGTTGCAGGAGTATAAGTTGGCACAGACACTCCGGGAAACACTTGGGCATTATCTTGGAAAGTTGAATGTTCACATATCCAGTGACTCAGCAATTCCACTTCTAGAATTACAAACTCTTGCAACTGAACACCATATGAACAGTAACGCTCATAGAAATACTGTCCATAATAGCAAAACCACAAATAATTTTCAGAAGAAGAAGGAGGGATAAATAATATTGGAATTTCATATAGCAATGAAGTGGATATACTGGAGCCACTTGCAACAATATGGACGATCACATGCAATAATCTTTCAAAAAAATAAAGTTAAAAACTACAACTAAACAATATACCTTTTAGAATGCATAAGTTAAAAAAGAAACAAAAAACCAAGGGAATAAACAAGACAAGAGTCAAGATAGTGATTACCTCTAAGAGGGAGGCCGAGGGATGGAGTGGCCGAGAACCACACAGGTAGTTAATGTTCTACGCCCCGTGTTGGGTATGGGTTAGTCTCTGCTTATTATATTCTTAAAAGGAAGCTAAGGAATGAATAAAAGAGGGGCATGCATGGGATGAAGATGAGATCTTGTCATGAACCAAAGACTATAGCTAATCTAATTCTGGACACCTAAGAGAAAAAGAAAACAATTAAAGACTAGGTGGGAGGACTCCCTCAACTGGTTATCAAGACTTAAGCCAAAGGGTCACCAATTGTGATGTGTGGGACGTGCAGTATGAACGGCAGGCAGCATGCGTGGAATTTTGGTTCGTCACTTTTGAAATCAAAGTCAAGTAGAATGGGTACCTTTTGTTTTTTCCATGAAAGAAGGAAATGATGAGACACCAAACTTGAGAGCAGGAAGCATCCAAGTCTGGTCAGCTTTGCCCTTGATGTCCCCACTTACTTTTCGTTTTGCAGTGAAAGTCCCAGGAGTGTTTTTGGGCACGTCCACCCACTTGACTGTGCGCATTCGGTCATCCCAGTCGGGGACCTGGTCTGTGGGAAGCTGAAACGTGATCCTGGAGAGCTTGCACTTGACCCGCATCTTCTTCAGGTTGATGGGCATGTCTGACTTCATGGTCACCACTACATCCTTGGCACACCCAGGGTGGAGGTGGCCCACCTGGGGAAAAGCCTGGTATTAGTATTTTTGAGAATTCAATCTTGAGGACTCTTGATACCTGCTGGTG
The DNA here is from genome assembly GCA_963575035.1 of Avahi laniger. Taxonomy (NCBI): domain Eukaryota; kingdom Metazoa; phylum Chordata; class Mammalia; order Primates; family Indriidae; genus Avahi; species Avahi laniger. The sequence goes on from CAUYSK010110646.1 coordinate 60,891, forward strand.
ATATTCCAGAGAAGGGATGGAGCCAAAAGTCTTGGCAAAAATGCGTCAGTCAAGCCTGTATGTGTAGATTGACTCTTAAACATGTATAAGAGGTTCTTAGCCAGAAATGTAATCATAACAATAGGAGCAACTAATATTTATCAAACTGTTAACTTGCTCTAGGCACTATTCTAAATCTTTACACGATGCCACTAATTCCCACAACAACCCTATGAGAGGTGGAGCTCTTACTCCCGTTTTATGGACGTGAAACTTACTCGAGGCCATTAGTGTTGGAAAAGCTGGATTTACACCCAGGCAGTCTGGCTCCAAATGCCACACTCAACCACCTTACACTTCTTCATCAATACTATCTATACAGATTATGGCAGATGAATACAGTATACTAGCAGAACTCAGGAGGTGTTCTGGGGACCCTTGGGATCCCCAAGACCTTTTCATGGGTCCATGAGGTCAAAACTATTTTCATCATAATACAAAGATATTATTTGACTTTTTCAGTCTCATTTTCTCATGAGCATACAATGGAGCTTTCTAGAGGTTACATGCCATATGATGTTGCATCATATTGAATGCAAAAGCAGATATGAGAATCCAACTGTCTTCTATTAAGCCAGATATCAAAGAAATGTATAAAAATGTAAAACAATGCAACTCTTCTCGCTCAATTTTTTGAAAATACAGCCATTTTCATGAAAATATGGTATTTATATGACCATGTAATAGGTTTACTATTGTATTTTAAAATGAACATGTACATGCTTTTAAATATTCTCAGTTTTAAATTCTAATATGGTAAATATTGATACACATAATACACACAAACAAAAGCTCTTTGGGGTTCTCAATAATGTTTAAGAGCATAAAGGAGTCCTGAGACGAAAAAGCTTGAGAATTGCTGAAGCATAACCAGATATACGGAACATCCAATTTGGTTTGTAGAATAAAATCATTTATGATTTAGTAAAAACACACACACACATATACCTACTTATCTACCATACATATGACAGTCCTATCATGTTTCTGACAGATAAAACACTCTCCCTCCTCTGGAAAATGAGGGGAGAAGAGAGCTTAGTACTTCGCAAGGCATACGTGTGTGTGCATGTATGTGTTTGTGTATGTAAATGGACTATAAGAAGCTTATCTCTGCCTTCAAAAACAATGCTCAAAATTAGATTACCCTATTAGATTATACCATGTTTGTTTCCTGGCAGGTAAAATGCAGATAATACTAGTATTTACCTTCTAGGGTTGTTGTAAGAATTAAATGAATTAACCAAGTCTTAGAATTGTGTCTAGCACTCAGTTTAGTAAGCACTCAGTTTACACTAGCTACTATTTAGGGTAGGATTTGGGCCATGTTGGGGTTGGAATCTGTCAGGAAGATTCAAATGAACTTAGGAAGCAAAACTTACTCTGAATAGCACTCAAAGATTTCAAAGTGACAAAGCAGAGTTCCCAACCTCCTTGCACCATCCCCCTAGAGTGCCAAACTTGAGTAGCCTCAGTGGCTGTGTGTAGACAGAGCAGGAGGCAGTGGAGACATCTGGGTGTCCCAGTGTCTTGGGAACCCAGATGCGAGCTGTCTATAAAAAGTAACTGCTGGTCAGAGGCAGTGATCTGCTACGAAGTTGTCCTAGGCTTTGTTCAATGGTAAGCTTTGGTCAGCAATTCTTAAAATGTGCTCCGCAATGCTAAAAGAAGAGGTTAGAAAATTCCACGTCAAACAAAGTTAACTAGGTTTTAATCTACTGAAGGACACTGGGAATCTTTAAGAGAAAGATGTAGCTTGTGACATTTTCTAAAACTCCGTTGTCCACAGAACCCACCACCCCCATTTTAGCTTTTGGTGGAGCACTTTTGAAGGAGTAATGCTTGAAAGAACACACACCTAGAGACACAGGTCCACACTGTGGGACAGGAAGACTGGGACCCGTGTTCATCTACACAGGCCTCCATGGAATTCCTCAACATCAGCCTAGCAACAGTCTCGGCAGACTTCATTCTCTGTCTTCCCCTCTTAACCAGGGGGGGACATGAACAGTGTCCTCAGTAGCAGGTATGAGTGAGGATGGTCCCTGGGCTGCCTCCCAGCCTGAGAGGTCTCCAGCCCATTGCATGTGTCCATGGGAAAGGGCTGATAATAAGAAGGGGGATGGCTTAGGCCCAAGGGAGTCCAGGTAACAGTGAATGGTTTTCACTTACCTGTGGGGAGAAAGTCACTGTAGCTAAAACGGGCCATTCAAATCGTATGATGTTCACATGGCTGTGATTAGTGACCGTGAAGCTCACATTATAGCTGTTTCCAATGTGGCAGTCCCCAAACTGGATGTGGTCCACCAGGGAAGCTGGGGTTAGAAGCAAAAGGCTGGTGAGTCCTCCCTGGCCTCCTTGGAGGGCCTGCTCCCTCAGGAGGCAGTACCTGACAGACACTGTGCTTCACCCTGATTCATTGTTTATCTGAAGTTCAAATTTACTGAGGACTCTTGTATTCTGATTTGCTAAGTCTGTCAACCCCATTATAGGTATGAAATCTGATTTCTCAACTTAGGGTCACTGCTTGAGCCTTGAGAAGAGAGAGTTCACCCTGTAGCCTCAAACAGGGGTGACAACCCAGACATGTGAGGAGTGTTGATTGCAACGCATGCTGTATAGACCACCTACTGGTACACTCTAGCACTGTAATTAAGCTCCTAGAAAAACTGTGGGACTGTGTTTATGACTCGCTGTATAGCAATCAGCCACATAACTAGGGTGCTTAACAACTGCTTTTTGATGATAACAATGAAGTATATGTTTCCTATTCCCAAAGAAGATGGGCAAGTAAATGAGGCTTTAGTGCTTGATAGACTGTAGAACAGTACTTTAAGCTTTAATACATATGCAAATCACCTAGAGATCTTGTTAAAATGTGGATTTGGATCTAGTAGATTCCCAGTTCTAACAAGCTCCCAGGTGATGCTGGTGCTGTAACTTCAGATTGATCAATGAGTAGTGACGCCGTGGAGAATGAAGTTCTAGAGGTCGCCCAAATCCATACCCTCTCTAATTAAACAAGACAGGCAATGCCAACCCAAGCCAGCTAAAGGATGCAGACAGGGAAAACTGCAAAGAGGCATTTATTCACTTATTAGCTGGACTGGAATTTGAATATATCAAACTATACGCTCCCTAAGAACAGAGACTTTCTTATTAATCTTTGCAACTCTGGGGCTGAGCATGGCACCTGACACACGCACACGGGTGCTCATACACGTTCATTGAGTGAACACGAGAATTCATGGACGGATGGATGCAGAGATGGAGGCAGGCAAGACAGAGAACACAAGAATGAAGAGGAGATTCATTCTGAAATTCTCAGGAAGCTAGCCAACCTGTTATTTAAATTTCATTCTCATTTCAAGTGACCCGAGAGCCAATAGTTGTCAACAGCTCACTGCTGTTTCTCCCACCTGCCACCAAGTCGACCACACTGTTGTCCTCTACGAGCTCTCCAAGGTCAGAGATATTGGTGGCCTCCTGGCTGGTGGGAGTCACCAGCCCATGGATGTTGTCCAAGGTGATATCATCCTCATAGCCCTCTCCCACCACGTAGATGATGGTCTCCTCGTACTGGTTGTTGATCACTGACAGACGGATGGTGCCTCTGATCCTCCCAACCTTCTTGGGTTGGAAAAAGACATCAATTTCAGCTGTATTTCCAGGAGAAATAACCAGGGAGGCTGTGTGAGCTTTCTTTGCTGCAAAGAGAAAAGAGAAGATATGATTGACAATCAGTTTAAAGAAATATGTACCCAGAAAGACCCTGGTAGAAGGGAAAGCAGCCCTAGCACGAGCATGAGCCCCAGCTAGAGGCCAGTGGTGATGAGACTGGGCCCTGAATGGTCCCCGAACCAACCAGCCACCAAGAACCACTGTCCTCTAGAAGCACCCTCCCCCCCTTTACCTTTTTCATTTGGTTTGTTTTCCTCTGTGATGTAGATGTAGGAGGTAGTGGGCCTCCCTTTCAGCGAGAAGACTCCCAGCTGGTCGTGCAGGTCCACATGCAGCTGGCAGAAGGAAAGCAGGACTGAGAGCTGGGCTTTGAGTCTGGGCCGAGATATTGTGCTGCGTCTGGGGCAGGACCCCCAAAGGTCATTGTGCCTAGTATTCACTTTTTTGAGTTTCTTATTAAGGGAGGGAAATAGTAAATATTAGACCTGAAGGGGACAAAAGAAAATTCGGTCCGATCAGCCCTTGTTATCAAAGTGAAGAGCTGGAGGTTCAAGGAGAGTAAGTCATTTTTCCTGATCATGCAGCCAGGTGGTGTCAAAATGGGGTTTACAAAGCCTGTTTCGTTAACAGACAAAGTTGTAAGACACATGCTAAATTAATCAAATGGAAATCAATACTCGTAATTCTACAAGGGCTTCCATGAATGTGAATTCCTAAAAAATCAGTATCTCCTGGGTACTATGCATTAGCTGCCTGATAGTGTCATGTTGAGCATCCTGTTAAGATAAGAGAAAAAACAAGGTAGGCATTTGAGCTCCTTAGAGAAAGGGGTGGTTTCCGGCTCATTGAAAGGAAAATAAGACTAAAGCGATATATCTGATTTGAGGTCTGAAAAATAAGCAGACCTTGTTAGAAGACAGGAATTCTGGCACCACCATGAACAAAGTTAAATAATATAAAGAATGAGGCATGAAGAAGAAAAAATAGTGGTATCACATGGGAGGCAAAAAAATATGTATTTAGAAATAATTTTAATAAGAAACTATACAGAGGAATTATATGTAAGAAATAGTGACATAATAGAAGATCTAAACATATGAGTGGAAATCCCAAATGTTGCTCTTGGTAGAGAGTCTGCATACTCTAAAAATAGAAATTCTCCCCAAATAATTCATAGGCTTTTCAATGGGATTTTTTTGAGGAACATTATAAAATATTCTAAAGTTGACCTGAGAGACTAAGAGGCAAAACTGTTCAGAGAAATGACAAAACAGGGAGTGAGTGGGTAGGAATTCACTGAACTAGACGCTGAAATATTTTATACAGCCACAATAATGGAAACAACGCAGAGTAAGGGTAAAGTAGGTAAAGTGAATTCAAGACTACAAAAAAATACTAGACTAAACATACAAAAAACAATTTAAAAGCATCACAGAGCTAAGAAGATGATGAAGAGTAACTAGACTAAGATCTGTAAGAGCCTAGAAATCCAGAAAGGCCAGTCTGACTTTTAAGCTCTTTTTGTCCCAGAGAACTTGTCAATCTGTAAGAGGTAAATGGGAGGCTTGTCTGTGCTTTTGATGGTCTCTTGGTGCTACGAGGGCAGAAGTCCAAGGCTGTGAAGGTAAAAGTCCTTTCTTTGCTCTTGGCTGGGACTCCAAAGTATGCACCAAAAGACGAAAGGTGAGCTGGATATAAACCAGCTTTTCCAGGGATAGCATTCCTGCTCTGAATCATCTGAGTAATCCAGAAAATATCAAACCCTAAATCTGGCTTAAGGTGATCCTGAATTTCTAGTGTTCCAAAATGTTGGGCAGAAGCAAATGAAAATTGTCTCTGAAGACAAAATAATTTCTAAATAACTTTTCAAATATAATACTCAACACATGATCAAAAGATATCCAGGCACATGAGGAGACAGGATAATATGGGCAAGAATGAGCAGAAATAGCAGATATCAGAAACACATCCACAGGGACTTTGGATTTTGGAATTATGAGGTACAGACTGCAAAAATGGCTATGATTACCGTGTTCAAGAAATAAAAGCCATGTCTGACAATTTCACCATGAATCTAGAAACCATAAAAATAAATTATTCAAATCTAAAAAATAACCTAATAGAAATTTTAGAATTGAAAAACATAACAATCTAAGGACTCAATGGAAAGGTTTAACATCAGATTCAATATGGCTAAAGGGGGAGTTAATAAATTGAAGACGGGTCAGAAGAAATTATGCAGAATGAAGCCCAGAGAAAAATGAATGGAAAATACAGTGATGTTGAGAGATACAGAAGATATAGTGAGAAGGTCTTCCATACATTTAATTGGCATCCCAGAAGGAGAGATGAAAGAGAAGGGAATAGATGCAATATTTGAAGACATGTCTAGTAATTTGCCAAAATTGATTTGACATCGATCCATAGAATCAAGATGTCTGGTGAATTCTAAGAAGCATAAATTTAGAGAAATCCATATCTAGACATATCAGAGTAAAACTGCAGAGAACAAATACAAAGTGAAGATGTTAAAGACAGTCATCAGAGCAAAGAACGCCTTAAAAGAACGTTGTGGACTTAAAGCTGACATCTCAGTAGTAACCACGGAACCCAGAACACGTCAGGATAACATCTCTCATTTGCTGAAAGAAAACAACTGCCAACCAGAATTCTATAGCCAGGAAAAAATAATATTAAAAATGAAGGATAAATAGAAATTTTCAAATAAACATGGAGAGAATTCACCACCAACAGACCCACATTAAGGAAATATTATAGAGTGTTCTTCAGTTGGTAGGAAAAAGATTTCAGATGGAAAACTGGATGTGCAGGAATGAAGAGCAACAAAAATGATAAACGTATGGATAAATCCAAATGAGCCGTAATGTGTAAACAATAAGAGCGGTAACAGCAAGGACAATAGTAATAGCGTAATCTATATATAGAATCCAAAGCCCTGCACGGTCGCCCCATGACTCTCTCGTTTTGTCTTTATCTCCCTTTGCTCTTCTCCCTGCACCTCATGCTCCGTGGAGCTCGGTGCTTCCTGCCAATACCGCACACTTGTTTTGCTTCTGGGCCTTTGCAGTTTTCTCTCTGTTCCTGGGATGCATGTACTTCACGTCCACTTGCTGAAACCCAGCTGTCCTTCAGTGTCCTGCTCAAATGTCATTTACAGTGAATTTGTCCTTTATGTCCTGGATGAAACCAGATCATTTTCAAGAGTCCTACAGTCCTTTGTATAACACTTCCACAATTTGCCACTTTTTTTGGTAAAAAAAAATAAAACCATAATTTAATCACTGAATCAGAATTCCCTTTAGATGTTATATCTATCACCCCGCTGAAGTTTTTTTTATTGTATTTTCCTCATTACAAATGCATTGTTATCACAATGGATTATTATTAAGCCATAAAAAAGAATGAAATCATGTCACTTGCAACAACATGGATGGAACTGGAGGTCATTATCTTAAGTGAAATAAACTAGGCACAAAAAGACAAAGATCACATGTTCTCACTTATATGTGGGAGCTAAAAAAAATCTGATCCCCACGAGGCAGACAGTGGAAAGACAGAGAACAGAGATGGGGAAGGGGGAGTGGAGGCAGGAGGCAGGATGAAGAGAAGCGGGTTAAAGGGGACAAACATACACTTAGAAGGAAGGAATAAATTCAGTGTTTCATAGCAGAGTGGGGTGACTAAACAAAAATGTATTATACTTGAGAGATGGACCCCCTAAATATCCTGACTTAATTACAATGCACTATATACCTCTAACAAAATTTTGCATGTACCCTATACATTTTTACAAATAAAAAAATTTTAAAAAATGCAACGTTTATTATAGAAAAAAATCAAAGAAGACACTAAAACACACATAATCCTGCCCACTCACTGCACGTGCCTTGCACAGTGGCTACATTCCCTGAGGACACAGACCGTGCCACACTTCCCTCTGCACGTCCCTTCCACACTGGTTAATGTACGGGGATGCTCAAAGAAGTCCCCATCAGGATGGCAGAGAGCCCAGTGTCAGAAGTCTAACTTCTGGATGATTCCTCCCCCTTTCTGCCCTAGGCTTCACGCTCAGGCGGTACCTGGGCAGGGATGGTGCCGTTGTTCTTGAGGACGAGGGGCAGCTTCTCTGAGTGGCCAAGCAGAAGCCTCTTAAAGAGGAGTAAGGGGTTTCCGTGCTGGTTGTGGAGAACGGGCCGCACAATGGTCACCCGAGGGAGGTTCCCGTCACCGGTGATATCAAACGTGAGTCCTCTGTTCTTGGCCAGGTTGCTGCAGGGAACGGGAAGATTGAGGCCTGTCAGCCTGGCATGGCCGGAACGACATTGCACAGGGAGTGTGGCCGTAGCCCTGCTGTACGGCAGGGAACTGGGAGCGGGTACCTGGGCAGGCCGTCCAAGGTAGCCTCAAAGATGCACTGGTAGGTCTGCATGGTCTGCGGTGTGAAGGACACCGTGGCAAAGGCGTGTGAGCGACTGGCGATGCACATCTTGCTGGGTTCCACTTCAAAAATGTCGACGATGCGGGCGAAGGGCTGGCGAGGGGGAGCAGAGGCAGAGCCTGTCAGCTACTGTGCATTTCTACCCGGCTTGCTGTTCAGCTCTGTTGTCTGCCGGGAGCGCTCCCTCCTCCAAGCTCTGTGCTGGACGTGCTCTGTTGCCCGCAGAGTCACGGTCCCAGGAAGGAGCAGCCTGGAGACCCCAGGGCCCAGCCCTGAGCACTATCTGGCTGGATTTTTTCTAGACCCGTGACTTTGGACTCAAATGGATGAACTAAGGCAGTCAGTCCGACATTCTCCCTGCCACCCCACAAGCCCTGTCCACTGAATGAAGACGCCCAGTGAGTGCTGGGTGTTAATCTGGATTGGAGCTGGAAGCTGGTTGAGCCGCATGCAAGGTTGGGAAGGCAGACTAGAGAATGGAGCAACGGAAACACCCTCAGAGAGAAAGACACGTGGCCCCTGAAGATAGACAGAGCATCTGCTGGTCTCCTGAAGGTTGGATTTCAGGTAACAGTTCCAGTCCCCAAAGTCCTGGCTATGTGATGTGTCTGAGGTCATTGCAGTAAACCTGACTTTGGTCAGGCTACCCTGAGCAGGTTTCTGCTCCTTGTAACTCCAAGAGCCTTGGCCAGCCTCCCCCTGCGTTTTATTTGTTCCCATCTTGTGGTGGTGTTTTGGGACTGAAAGGACACCTGGCGAGGCCTTGAAAGGATGTTTCATCCTTATGGGAAGCAGGTGGGATTCCCTTTTGTTCTTAAGCTGAGAGCACTAAGGTTTCTTTGCTCCCCAACGGATAGTCTTCAAGGCTGCAAACTAGGGAGGAGACCATGATGTCTGTAATCCCCTGTTATGAAGCCTCTCTTTAAACATCGGGCTTGCTCGCTGTCTATGTTTTTATTTATTTTTATTTTTTTATTTTTATTTTCTGAGACAGAGTCTTGTTTTGTTGCCCAGGCTAGAGTGAGTGTCATGGCGTCAGCCTAGCTCACAGCAACCTCAGACTCCTGGGCTCAAGGGATCCTCCTGCCTCAGCCTCCCAAATAGCTGGACTACAGGCATGCGCCATCGTGCCTGGCTAATTATTTATATATATATATATATATATATAAAAATATATATATATTTTTTTAGTTGTTTGGCTAATTTCTTTCTGTTTTTTTTAGTGGAGATGGGGTCTCGCTCTTGCTCAGGCTGGTCTCGAACTCCTGAGCTCAAATGATCCACCCGCCTTGGCCTCCCAGAGTGCTAGGATTACAGGTGTGAGCCACCGCGTCCGGCCACTGTGTATGTTTTTAGCACAGAATAGGGAGAAAGCTGCTCCTTGGTGTCCCAAATAAGCTCAGAGAATAATGAACGGATGTCACCAAGGCCTGAGACAAGTCATAAAAGGGATTACATAGTCTCCTGGGAATGCACACTCTCTGTGTAGCCCTAGGCTGACACCAGCCCCCTCGGTGACCTCCCCACCACCCTCAGCGGTGACCACCACCAGCTCCGGGTCACAAGGACTTCCTGAGTCCAGATTGCACCTTTGGGCAGAGAACTGAAGCAGCCGATATAAGACTGTGCAGTATTTGCTGCACATTCGAGTGGAAAATTAAGGTGACAGAAACCCATTGATTAAGCCCCCTCTCGATATTCTGAATTTTCTGTTCCACTGTGAGGAAAAAGGGTCTCAGTGTGATCTGACTCAGAGGGAGAGGGCAATTTCAAGTCTGGTGGACCCTGAGAGGGGCACTTGGTATTTACCTTGTACGTGGATGAAGCTTGGCTCTGGGACCTAGGGGAAGAATTTAGCCTTTTGGAGCCTTGGTTTCCCCAACTGTAAAATGGGGATGATAATATAAAGTCTGAAGAGTTGTCATGAGGGTGAAATGACATGAGGCAATAAATGTATTCAACAAATCAATCACTTAGCACAGTGCCTGTCACACAGGAGGGCGCAGCGAATGCTCCCCATTCCACCTTGCCCTTGTAATCCGACATCCCCCAAGTCTCCCTTAGCAGAAGAACATGCAGCTGAAGGTCGAAGCTGGTGCCTGTCTCTGGCTCTCCCCCAGGCTTTGTCTATTTAAGCACACAGGGAGCATTTAATGGGTGAGTGAGTTGCTCACTGGCGCCGACCAGTGTTATCACAAGGGCATGAGAGGAGACACTCCCTGGGACAAACGTACGGCCCTTGGTGTAGGGGACACCGCCCAGTTACCGCACATAACTTGTAGCAGGGCCCGAGAGCCAGATCATTCCCACTCATGTCTTGATGCCCCAGAGCAGTGGCTTCTTAGAGCTTTTGCCCTGGCTTTATGCCAGCCACGCTGGGCTGGGGCCACTTGCAGCTTCTTACCTTAGTGGAGACAGGCTTGACTACAATGTTGACATCACAGGCGATCTTCCCCACATTGCTGATCTTGAACCGCGCCTTGGCCTGATGGCCCACCAGGACATTGCAGAAGATGAACTTATTCTCATCCTCCACGAACAGTCCCCCACTCTCTATGGTCTGCAGGATGTGCTGCAGGTTGGGGCTGGTACATATCTGGTGCTCCTCAAATATCGAGGCAATGTTGTCAGTCACAAAGGCTGGGGAGTGAAGGGAAGACCGTGAGATGCTGTCGCATGGCCAGATTCCCGGCTCTGTAATTCCTAATTTGGAGCTTTGGATTCTCACGAGGGAGAATCACAGACAGGTAAGGGAATGCACGCGAGGGAGCGTGAGTGATGGGACACATTCTATCGTGTCTTCCTCTTTTGTATTGTTCTTGCTGGTTGCCATGTCCCAATCGGCCATTTGCTCCCAATGGTAAGATCTGAGATCTGGGGTGGGCTTTGGAGGGAAGGAGGCATCTGGCCCACTTTGTGTTCGGTGCCGCAGCCATGTCATCAGGATTCTCAGATAACACTATTCATCTGAGAATCCAGGCCCAGATTCGAGAAGGCCAGGAGTTTGAAGCTGCATATCCTCTCCTAGGTATGCATGCCTTGGAAAAATATGGCTGAAGACACTAGAGGAAGTTCCAGGGACCCAAGCAAGCAGCCCAGCCACATCTGCTTGACATCTTTGGAGAAACTTTCGTGAAGGGGAAGGCTGTTACAAATGAAAGTCTGGTAAGTGGTGCCGTCCAAGGTGAGTGGCCAGTACCTGGCAGACAGGCCTCAGCCAACAGGGTGTAGGGAATGCCGGAAGGCTGGTCTCTCGGGTCTCGGTCGGAGATATCAATGGCTATAAACTCCTCGCATCTTCCCACGGGGTCGGCCACACAGTCAACGGTGATGACCTGCTGTCCGCCAGAAGAAACAGAGCCAAACCCGGGGTACACGGTGAACATGCCTTGGGAGAAGCGGGCCTGCAGGACAAGGGCGGGAAGGGGAAGGATGGAGGCAGAGTGGGTGACAGAGTCTGAGACCTTAGCCAGGGCTGTGAGGTGGGGTGAGAAGGGAAAGGGGGCCTTTCCCCACGGGCATTCTCTGGCCCCTGCACTTCTCCTGGAGTGCCTCCTTCCATGCACTTTCCTTCCGGCCAGTCACATTCGATCCAAGGGGATGAGGGGACAGATAATCTCCACGTCACACAACACTTCTCCACCCAGGTGGGCATCGCGACCATAGGGGAATGGAATAGTGGTTACGATTATGGGCATTCGAGTCGGCTACTCCTGCACATGCAGCCCAATCCTGCTATATATTAACTGGTTTATCTTGGACAATTTCCTTCTCTGAGTCTCAGTTTATTTAATCTATAAAATGGGGCTAAAGCTCCTACCCCAGAGATTTCTGGGGGTTTAAAGAATAGGTGTGAAGTAAGTAGCACAGCATCTGGCAAAGGATTAGTGCTAACAAAAAAAAAAAGGGATGTTAGTGTCCTTAGCTGACTGGCTCTTCCCCCTTCCACTTGTAGTTTTTGGGATAACCGTAGAACATGTTGAGAATGCTGTGCCCTGAGACAAAGAGGAACTGTCCGGCATAGCCCCGGCTTTGTCCTCATCGCTCCTAGAACAGGATGTCCTGCAATTAGCTCAGAGAGCCAAGTTTCTCTGCGGTATAAAACCCAGGCCAGAATGCTTCTGGGGTCTTCCAGCTGTGGTGTGAAGTGGGGCATGCCCAGAAAAGACTCCATCTGCCCTGGGCAGCCTTCTTGCGCCCTAAGGGACCAGCTCACCACAAATCCTAGGCTTCTGCAGGTTCTTGCTGCCTATGTGTGAGCGGTAAGTTGGCTTTGCGTGACTCGTGCCAGTGTTCTGCCTCACTGGATTCATGCTCTGGCAGCTGGGATTTGTGCAGGGCCTCCTGCTAGATCTAGAAACCTTAGCAGAAATTGGTGAGGTGGTTAGAGTCCTCCCCTGGGAGCAATACAAGTGCAGGGTATCGGTGAGGTGTTCAGAATCCTCCCCGGGGACTCATCCCGAGGCACAGCATTAGCGTGTGCTCCTCTGGTTGTTAGGAGCTTTCCTCCTCTCGCCCGGTTTCAGAGCGCTGCCAAGGGGCAGTCTTACTTAGCATCGCCCTCTATGCCATCCCCGAAACCTACCACAGTGGTGGGGGGGTGGGGACTTTGTTCTTGATAGACTTCCAATCGGATTCTGTTCCTCTTCCCCTCAGAGATGCACTCTCCCCACTGGCCTGTCCCCTGCCCCCCACCAAATGCCTTTAGGCATGTTCTGCAGTATCAGGGAGCAGTTTATTCTGATGGTGCTCAGACGCGGACTCTGGATTCTTCAGGATATTGGAAACTTGCCTGAGTTGTTACCACGGCTGCTGTAAGTGGCTGGGTAGGTTGTGCACTGCACACCTCTAGGGGGCAGTCTTCACACAGGCGTGTGTGTGGCTGGAGCCCCTAGTGTGCAGTGTGACTGCACAGCCATACGTGGACACCACTATTTATCTAACTCAGTCGCTATTTACTGAATACTTTCTATATGCCAGGAGCTGTCCTGGGCATTAGAGACTCCCAGATAAATGATCCAGACAGACAGAAGGAGAAAGTTGGTGGACAGTAAGAAAACGATAGGCTGCTGTCGCAAAGGAGCAAGGTCACAGTGAGGGCAAAGAGCAGCTGAAATGGACTTGAGCTAGCAAACTGGGAGAAAGGGAAGGGTGGTCAGAGAAAGGGACCAAGAAATCAAGAGTTCGGAAGCCCCTAAGTTTCCTGCGATGCAAGATCCAGGGTGTGCGCATGAGAGTGAGTTGCCAAGGTGGAGGAGGGGACAAGGTCATTGCAACCGAAAGGCAGGGTATTGGAGAGAGGCTGTGCCACTGAAGGCTGAGAAGTAGGTGAAGAAGGCAAAAAAAAAAAAAAAAAAAAAAATCATAAATATTTATAGAAGAGATGGGAGTTATAGCAACATGTAGGAATTATGTATATTAAATGGAAGGCTTCTGTTGAAAAGAGGAAACCACTTGAAAAGACTTAAAAACCAATGTGTAGCTATGAAGGCAAAAAACCAAAACAACAACAAAAAAAACCAATGTGTAGAAAACCCGATTCAAGACTGGGCACAGTGGCTCATGCTTGTAATCCTAGCATTCTGGGAGGCTGAGGCTGGAGGATCCCTTGAGGTCAGGAGTTCAAGACCAGCCTGAGCAAGAGCGAGACCCTGTCTCTACTAAAAATAGAAAAATTAGCCAGGCGCAGTGGCTTGCAGCTGTAGTCCCAGTGACTGGGGAGGCTAGGCAAGATTCCCTGAGCTCAGGAGTTTGAGGTTGCAGTGAGCTACAATGACACTACTGCACTCTACCTGGGGCTACAGAGTGAGACTCTGTCTCAAAAAAAAAAAAAAATAAAATAAAACCTGATTTGATTCAATCAATAATTATTGGTGTTCATAGACTGCAGAGTACCTATTTCTCTTATTTTTGTCTTCAATGCAGATGTGGTGGCTGGAGCTTCAGCAGCCATCTTGGAACCATGAAGGAAAGGCCAAGAGAATCACAAATATCAATAAACTATTAAACCAACACCAGCAATTGCCTACCCTATTTAAATATACCCTATTTGTTTAAACCACTAATGTTGGATTTTCTGTTATTTGCAGCACACAAATCAAGCACCTCCTTCTCTGTGAAGCCTTCAATGTGAACTCTTCACAGCTACTAGGAACAGTAGCTAGAGCCTATTTCTTTACACATACCTCAATTACAGTCTTTACCATCTTGTTTAACAATTGCTCATTAACCCTCTGCTTTTTCTAATTGTCTAAAATATTTCCTCTATATCCATTTAAAGCCATATCAGATAGCATTATAATTTTGTTTCAATAGACAAACATAATTTAGAAAACCTAAGAAGAAAAGGAAAGTCTATTAAATTTACATATTTTATCGCTTACTGTGTTTTTTCTTTGTTCTTTTTTTTTTTTTTTTTTTGAGACAGAATCTCACTTTGTTGCCCTGGCTAGAGTGAGTGCCGTGGCGTTAGCCTAGCTCACAGCAACCTCAGACTCCTAGGGCTCAAGCGATCCTACTGCCTCAGCCTCCCAAGTAGCTGGGACTACAGGCATACGCCACCATGCCCTATATATTTTTAGCTGCCCAATTAATTTCTTTCTATTTTTGGTAGAGACGGGGTCTCGCTCTTGCTCAGGCTGGTCTCGAACTCCTGAGCTCAAACAATCCGCCCGCCTCGGCCTCCCAGAGAGCTAGGATTACAGGAGTGAGCCACCGCGCCCGGCCAAGCTTAGCATTTTCTGTTGCAGATTTTTATTTTTCTTCTCCTTCGACTGCCTGCATTGCAACTATAATTTGGGAGTTAGATGCTTATTTGTTTATCGTTCGCCTCCCCTGCTACAACAGAAGACTCGTTAAGGACAAAGTTCTTGTCTGTCTTGTGTTAACATTGCCTCCTAATTCAAGAGCAGAACCTGACACAGAGTAAGTCCTCGAAAAATATTTGCTCGCAGAAAAAAATAAATGAATGAATCAGTCACTCGCTCAATCAATTAAATCATTTAAGAACCATTAGCTAGATATTCCTTGTTTATATTTTTCTCTTAAGTTGCCCTCACATATATAAGTAATGAATTATTCAGAAAATCGGAGTGTGGAAAGAAGGTAATCTTACTATCATAAAAATAGAGATGGAGTTTTATCTGAAACTTCAAAATAACTATTCATATTAATCAAATGTAATGTATAGTTGGTCATCATCATGTTTTCTTTTACTGATTTTCCATTAAGCATTTTAAGAGAATATTGTATAAGAAAATTCTCACCTTCTAAAACAATATAATTTCATAGCTAAGGTATCAGCTTTGGTATATTAGTTTTTTTTTCTCTTTTCTTCAGCTATAGTAAAAATTCTTGAACATAACCTAAAAACTATCTTACACTTGTTCATATTGAATGCAGACAGTATAACCCAATATTAAGCACTTTTAAACCAAACGTGCTCTCCATCTGTCCTAAGTCATTTCCCAAGCCAAAACTATAAGTGAACAAATAGCTCTTCTAGGAATGCTCCCCAGGTTAATAAATGCTGGCTTTATCAGGTGGATAAAGGGAAGTAAGTTTAAAGCTAATGGATCTTCAAAGAAATATCTCCCACTCCAAGATTCCTCAGATAACAACCTTCAGAACATTAGGGGGAATGGCAGCCTAAAGCTCAGGTTGAAGAGAAGCATTTGTCAGGAGAGAAAGGAAGCAATAGGAGATGTTCCTTAATGATTATCTGTTTAATTAAAATTTTCATACATGTCCAGATTGAGTCTTTTACTCATAAGACATTGAGCTGATGCATCCTTCTAATCTACACTAAATATTGAAACCGGTCAGTCTCTCTACATTAACCGTAGTCTTTTGTTTTCCACTTCTCAAAACTTTTTAACATTTTTTCTTCAACTCTGTGTACCCAAATACCAAAACATTTACTAATTATACAGATTAAAAGACAAGCTAATACACATTCACTATTATTAAAGATCAAAAGTAGTGAGCTTTGGATTGAATTCAAGAATTTAGAATTTAGGATGGCCTGGACTTGGGGCCAATAATTTTTATTTTTAGACAGACGACAGTGACCTTTCAAGCATCCCATGGATGTAAGCAGAGAAATATACTCTTTAGCTGCAGTATTTTCTATATAACCTTTCGTCCCTTCCTATGGACAGCTCTCAGTGGTATCAGCAGGTTTTCATTCAGCACTGACCTCAGGACAAATCACCGCGTTAGCCGAGTTTGCTGGGGGCACCTCAGCATCCTCTCTCTTTGCCCTATTCTTATTTTCCCTTTAGCCCTAGGCCCTTAGTACATGCACTTCGCCTGTCAAAACCTGCTCTCAAGAAATGATCAGAAGCAGATTCACACTAAAGAATATTTGATCAATACCTATTTCAAATATGAGGTCTTCAAAGTAACTCTAAATTTAAATGCACCAAAGTCACAGGCACCCGGTTCGTACTGAAGTTCCTACAGCAGCATTTCGGTTCTCAGCAACTTTCATCCTCCTCTTTTCAGTTCCACTATCCCTCGCCCCCTCCTTCCTCTGCTCCCTCCCTCGTTGGGGGGAGAGTCGAGTGTTTGTGTTTGCATTTGGAGAGTGCGAGAGCATGGTTTGTTTGTGTATGTATGTGTGTGTGTACGTGTGTTTGGAGGATGAGGTGTGTGTGTGAGCGCATATGTGTGTACATGTGGGTTTAATGTTCTGTGAACATGCAGGGAGGGCTTCTTGGCCGTTTGCAATCTTACCATGTGGAGTCACCATCTTGGAATTATACATCCACTTTTGTTTTCATGTACATCGTGAAAAATGGTAAAGAATATATTTGCGAAGCATTTTACATTAGGAAAGATATTTAAAGGTGATGAGCAAGTGCATATAATTCTTGAAAGTTCAAATCTTCCTTCGATTTCTCCTTTCTCTTATACTTTCTGGTTTTCTTATTCTATGTCACCAGATTTAAATCTAGTGTAAGAAAAAATAAAGCGTGTTTACCTAACATTTTCGCTGTAATTTAAACTCACTTCTTTCAGTAACAAATTTTTGGGAATACTCACTTGCTACACATATTTCAGGTGGGAATATTTGTTGCCGCATCTCCAAAGCCACATTTGAATTATCCATTTATCTGCTGAGCAGGGGAGAGATCTACAGGACACCTTCCTTTCCGTCTGGACCTTCTCTGCGAAGGAATTCCCTCGTGAACGTGTCACCAAGGGATTCCTATTGGGTGTGTGTGTTCGCAGACTTTATCAGCACGAGAAGCTGCAGAAATGCTGATGCGACTGTCAGAGAGGAGGGGAATGTCCCAGAAATTGTGAGGAGTTAACTGAGGGACTGCCAGCTGTCGGCTCAGCATTCACCTCAGAAAATAAGAAAAGGCTCAATGTGTAAACATGTTTATGATTTTCTCATAAGTTGTCACAGGCAGCTCAATCCCTTCCAGAATGGAGGAACAATATTGAGAGGTAGGTATTAAAATTTAACCAGTAACATCCGAAATAACAAATATAGACAGATGACAGCTCAGAGAGCACACAGCAGAAAAAGCTTTGGAATAAAACAAACCTGCATTTAAATCTGGGGTCTTCCACAGACAGCATGCGGCACATGGAGCAAATTACTCACAACTATTAGGCTCAGTTTCTTTATCAGGAAGTGGGTACACAATATTTATTTTATACAGCTATTGTGAAAGATAGACATGTAACATAATATTTATGAAGAACAAATCCAGACATTTATTCTCACAAGGTTTGCAATAAACGATCAGAAATTCTTATATGACCACCACTGCGATCTTTAAATACCCCACTTAATTGTCCTTCACGGTGCTTGGTTTTTATCTCTATCATCATCACAAACACTACCTTGTTTTGTTTGTTTTTGTATGGTTTTTGCCTGTTTTTCAAATTGTGTGACTGATAATTGTGTGACTTATATTTACATATCCAGGTTCTTCCATAATATTCTGAATATGGTAATACAAATAACAAATACATTTTAGTGGGTGTTTTGTATTTGGCAGACACTCTTCTAAGTATTTTAAATTAACTTTTCCCTATGAGGTAGTTACTATTGTTATCTTCATTTTGCTGAAGATCTGGGTTGTCCATTGTCAGAGGGCTGATAAATTTCAAAACTTGGATTTCAAACATGGGCATCTGGGTCCAGACCCCGGCTTTTGACCACAGTGCAATTATATTGGGGAAAACATAGGAGGGAGAAGAGATCTAAATAAGGTGGCAGGGTGCCACCCAGTGATACAGCCTTAGAATAGCAGTGAATTAACTAGAAGTCTGGAAGGATGCAAGCATTGCCCTAAGAATCCAAGGAAGAATGGTCCAGAGAGAGCAGTGCTAGAGGTACAATCTCATGTGATGCCATTGGAAATTGAACCATCTGTGGAGGTTGTAAAAATTTGAAGAATACCTGGTTTATTTCATTTGTTTATTTGGAGTTTATACCTAGAGCACTGACTAACACTAAAGGATCAAAAAATGATTAAAAATAATTTTAAAATGTAAACAGTTAAACGCTAAATACTTTCAACATTAACTAAAATGCATTCAAAAGGGCTGACAAATACTCCAGATAATTGCCTTGGACGGATGACTGCTCTACAATGCTTCATCTTTCTGAGTTTTATGGCTGTAGGAAACATATTGAGTAATAGATTTAATTTTTGATTGAAATAGTTATTAACACCATTTGGTATTGCGCTCTGGGAAGAAGCTAGTATATATTGAGTGATAACTAATGGATGGAACTGTGAGTGTTTCAATGAAAATGAGGCCCGTATGACAGTAAAGAGATTAAATACTGAAATCCTGAGCTACCATTATAATCAGAAAAGTAATAGTTTTATATATTTGACTGTTCACCAGGGAGTTACTTTCTGCTCAGGCACAATCTGGATGTTGTTCTTTTAGCCAAAAAGCCAGGGGCTCATGAAATTCTTCTAAGCACCGTGGTCTTGGTGGGATACTCCTCAATGTGTGTCAAAAGCATGAACAAGAGAGAAAAATTGATAGAATCAAAAAAAAAAAGAAAACCAAAGAAGCCCTTTCCAGATATTATGTAAGTAATGGCATTTAAGAAAAAGAAAAATATAATAAGATGGAGAAAATAAGATTTATTTGTTGTTAGTCATATAGATTTTGTTACACATAAACATCTATTTTAGTATAATCGACATAGTACTAGACTATTATGAGACCCACTGAAGAGGATAAGCAACTGCAAACCCCAACTCACCACAACAGTTTACTTTACTACCTAGGTGTGTTCCTTCACCTACCATGAACCACGCTTTACCTAAGTATGCTCTCCTTAATTGTAACCATGCTTGTGCTGAATGTAATGCTCTAGTGGTCATTCCAAAGTCTAAGTCCAGTCAGTATCAATTCATCTTGCTGTTGTCAAGGCTCTAATAAAAACCATATGTAGACAGAATCTGAATCCGGTTAGGAGGACCCCCGCTGATGATTATGATCCAGGTTTGCATGCCCAGGGGAGGTATGCAATGCCTCTTGCAAAGCATTGCCAAAGTGAGTGAGTTCTTATGTTCGTGTCAGTGTTCTCGAGAACATTAATATATTGAGCTCTTAATCATACCTCTGACACGTCGTGTGCTGTCCTCAAACTGTTCTTGTTTTATCGTGACAAAAATTCAGTATTTAATTATTATAGATAAAGAAATTGAAGCTCAGAGGAAGCAAGTAGCTTGAGTAAGGTCACCCAGCTGGTTAGTGTGAAAGGCCACATTTGAAATTTCCAAGGACCTTGACTGAATAGGCATTTATGGTATAGATACTTTATAAATGCAGAGCATGAACTATAAAGCAGAATTTAGAGATGACAAAGAGGAGAACAAAGAAGGAAAGCGGGGCTAAGGTAATACATCACAGGATGTTTTACAAAAACCTGAGCACAGGAAATAGAATTTAAGGGAACCTAGGGAGATGTGCACATAACGTGTCTAGAAATCTCTTTCCCTGAAATATCTACAGCTTCAAGCAAGACTTTAGAAGGAACTGCATTGCCACCCAGGAAGCATAAATTCTCCAACGATAATCTACTTTACCTATACTTTAAAGAAAAAAAACAACTGTGGACGAGGCAATGCTTATACAAATTCAACTCTCGAACTAACTACCTAAATAAATGTGGAATAAAGGAAAAAAAACTAAGACCTATAAAATAAACTTGGAGAGATATATATATTAATCTTACCTAAGAAGTTTACTTCAGGGAATCTATTAATATCTAAAGATACATTCTTTAAAGATAAGATATATTTTCTTGCATTAAAGTGTTTAGCACAATGTTATTTATAATAGTTTATAAAGATTAAACAAACAAGAAAAATGTTTATAATTAATATTGCCAGAAAAAATTCAGTTGAATTCTAATTTCACATAAGTAACATTTTTAAAAAGTAAAGCTATGTACCATGCAAAATTTAAGACATAATTATACAAAAAAATATATCATTCATCTGTAATTCAAATGTAACAGGGCATCCTGGACTTTCATTTGTTAAATTTGGTGAACTTACTTATGATATAATATGAAGTTTTATAAAAACAGATTACAAACTTTTATGTACAGATGAATTTTAGCTAGGTTAAAATACAAAGACGTGGCATTTGGTGATTTTATGTTGTTCATCTTTTTTTAAAAAAAAACCTTTCAAGACTTCCACTCATTTCTTTAGCATATATGTTTTGCTATTGAAACTTAAACAAGGAATGTTTCTTTCTAAAAAGAAACCAGACCCATCAGAATTTTCTTTTAAAGAGACGAGGTCTCTTTCTGCTGCCCAGGCTGGAGTGTCGTGACACGATCATAGCTCACTGCAGCCCGCCTGCCTCAGCCTCCTGAGTAGCTGGGACTGCAGGTTCATGCCACCACACTTAGCTAATTAATTTTTTTTTTTTTTTTAAGAGACAGAGTCTTACTATGTTTCCCAGGCTGGTCTGTAACTCCTGGCCTCAAGGGATCCTCCTACATTAGCTTCCCAAAGTACTGGGATTACAGGTGTAAACTCCCATGCCTGGCCCTACCAGGTATTTTTCAAGTGTAGGATATACTTGCAGAACAGTTCATACCTCTCCAAAAGCTTAGTTCATTGAATAGGATTTTTAATTATATTTGGTACAGTTTGTTAAATATATAACAAAAAGATACATGAATATATATATATATATATGAAGAGAGAGAAAAAACTGACACATTATTCTATAGTAATTCTAAAAATAGTCACCTTTCGTTCGTTCTGACTTTATCCCTAATACTGCAGATACAGGTACGGAAAGTAGCAAGCACTTCTCAGACTCCAATCATTGGAAGGAAAGGAAACTGCCAGTATGATTTTAGGCCAGGCTCTGTGTACACAAAAAGGAGGTATGTAACAAGCTAACAAGCAAAAACAGCAACTGCCTTTCCCTGTCTCTGGGAAACGCTAATTGTCAGTCTCCCCACATACACACCTGCCTCATTATAACACACTCTCCACACTGCAGCAGTCAAAATCCTTAAAATCCTTCCAGTTTCATCACTCTCTGCATAAAGACCTATCCTTAACGCAGCCTGTAATTAGGGTGACTGAGTCCCAGTGGCCCCCTGATGTTCTGGAGTAATCTTCGGTAGTGCCTCCCTTTCTCTCCCAAAAGAGATCCAGATTAGACAGTGGATGACACAGTTACCTCTCCAAGTTCCGACTTTTCCTCCTATCTCACCCTTCTCTACTCTGTACCCACCAGACATACTGGATGCATTCTGGATCCTGGAATATACCATCCTCCTTCCTAATTTAGGGCCTCTTCACAGACTCTCTTCTTTGGTCAAAAGCACACTTCTCTCTGCCTCAACCTTCTCCTCCAGGCTTATGCCTCCTAAACTCTATGTATTGGTCGTATTTTAGTTTGAATATCACTTTTTTCAGATAATCTACATTTTCCCATCAAACTAGGTGCAGTCTTCCTATTATTTATTCTCATAACGCCGTACAACTCTCCATTGGTAGCAGAGATGATATGGCATTTATTGACAAGGCAGTTTGATTAATGACCACAGTTTCTATGTGGCTACACATCCCAGGTTGGTTTCTTATTGTTTGTTTGTGTTCTTTTCTTTTGCAAGTCACCGTACCCACCATCCATAATTATGCATGGCACTTAATTGCCTCTCGATAATTATTTATTGAATAACTGAAAGAGCTACATAAACCTTTTGATGAAAGAACACATACAACCACATCTACTTCAATATGTCTATTTAAAGGTGAGTTTGTATGTGTTCTTTCATAAAAATGTTTGTGATGTTGTTTTGACTTTTTTTTGTGTGAGGTTATCTGCTAATGGTGCTCATTTTTACATAAATTGTATCACAATTATTTGTAAAAAAAAATTCCATTCTATCCTTTTGTTTTTAGTAACTAGAATATATTTATAAGGCAAGTAGCAAACTCATTTTATGAATATTTCTTATTCCCTCCATTTATGTTAGTTTATTAGAGAATATAGTCTTCACATACTACACCATTGCCATTAAAACACCATTATGTAATATCTTAGTTCTACAGGTAAATATATATTTAATAAACACTTCAGTCTTTATGATGGAGTCTCTCCAAATGGTTTTGCCAACTAGTTCTGTTGTAACTAATGTCTGTGGGTGCTTGGATTTGCTGTCTTTGAGTTCTATCTTTTTTTTTTTGAAGGGGTTTCTGGAAGATTCAAAGCTTGCTCTACTCACCATCTTCTCAGAATCTCTTATATTTTGCTAAGCACTTCCAGTGTCCAACTGCCCACATATCCCAAGGTACATATCCTATCTTACATACATTATTGCAAATCAGTCAGTGAAAATTTAAAATAACAAGCATTAGTGTTACAATTATATTAATAACAACAACAGCAAATAGGCGTTAGGTGCTTACCATGTGGCAACAGTGTTCTAAGTGTTTTTCCTGTATTAACTCAGGTCTCTATCTAGAGAGCCATGAAAAAAGCAAAATGTAGCAGAGCATTCTAAAGCAATTAGCTTGGAACAAAAAAAGTCATTATGAAAACACAGATCCTATACCTTGGGGGAAGAATGCCAAGTCCTTGTTCAGAGAGAGAGAAATAAGGAAAGTGAATGATTTCAAGTGCATTGTGCACTTCAGTTTTATGCTGAGTTTCAGGATGGTTAATGCTTGGCCTCTAACACTAATATTTTTTAATAGATACTTTGGACACTGGTATTGGATGATGACAATAAACAGATACTTTCCTACTGCTGTTGTCTTTAGAACAAAGCTCCTAAAACTAACCTAGCAGGTTAAAAGCATTACTCAAAGGAATATGCCAACTTTCCTCTGATATGGCCCCAAGGTTAGGTCAAAAATCTTTCTTCACCAAGAGGCAAGAAGCTCCTTAAGGAACTTAGAAATGCTCACCTTAAATGTGGGAATACTGTACCTAAATAAGAGGAAGATGTAATCTCTGTACTCCTGAAAAAGAATCCTGACCATGATATAAACAGGATAAATTTGATTGTAAGTCTACCTATGTACCAATAATATGATGAAATAATGAACAATCTTATTTGTGACAATATTTTATGAATATAATATTTATATAACAGATAATCTGGCATATCATTTAATCTTCTTAGTTTTATTTATTTATTGGTGAACACCCAACTTTTACCAAATTAACCATCTTTTCCTTCTTGTTGAGAGCCTCAGGAACTATTCACTTTGAGGTTCTGGTCAAGTGAGTTTTACTCAAAAACATAATGCTTTTATTAGTTTGGTGCTGTGAGAGAAATGTAAAAAGTGAAATCAGCATTAGGTATTGATCTCACAGTTAATTAACTGCTATCCTGAAGTTAGTATCTCCCTAATTAATGATGTGAATGCTAATAAAGAAAGATGTTCTCTGTAATAGATGTGTATTTGATTCTTTTACATTTTACTCTCAGGGAAGAATCTGGTGAATGTTAAATTCCTTTTCTCTTAGTTTCAAGAATCATCCATAATCTTATTTCTAATTTAACTCCTAAAAATGAACAAAATGAAACACTTTTATTTTCAAGTGTGTATGCGTTCAATGGGTTATATGTCACTAATTTTATATATATTTTATATATATATATATATATATAATGTGAACCTGAATTTCTACCCTGTTTTTCTGAAATTTAATTCATGAAAATATTTTTAAATTCTTTTCTCCATAATTTGTAAAGTTTAAATTATCAATGTTTCACACATGTTACCTATAGATTTATTTTTAATTTAATTTTATTGTATACATTATATATAATCTATCTCTAGATATATGTATATATACATATATACATATTATAAAATCTAATATGGCCCCAATCTATATAATATATATAATTATATATAATATTTTAATATTTAACATATCTAATGTATAATACATAGATATCATATATATCTATATTCTATATAATCTATGTTATATAGAATGTAGATTACATATCTTTAAATATATAATCTAGAGATATGTATATATGGGTTTATATATATGTGTGTGTATATATATATATACACAAATATATAAAATCTGATGTGACCTCAGGATTGGGTCAAAATTTTTCTCCCCTAAGAAATGAGAAACTCTTTCTCTTTCTCTATACATATACACATACATGTGTTTGTGTGTGTGTGTATTTATATATAATCTCTAGAAAGAAAGTTATCATAAGGCATTGCCATCTGCAAACTAGAGACCCAGGGAAGCTAGCGGTGTAGTTCGAAGGCCTGAGACCTCGAGAGCCTATGGCGTAGCCCAGCCTGACTCTGAAGGCCTGAAAGCCAGTAATGTCAAGGGCAGGAGAAGATCAATGTCCCTGCTCAGTCAGGCAGAGAGTGAATTCATCCTTCTTCCACCTTTTTGTTTTATTCGGGCTCTCAACAAATGTTTTGTTACTTGGATAGCTTTTTATAATGCTTTAGGTAGGACTGTAAGTGGGCACTGCACAGCAAAGGAAACAATCAACAAAGTGAAGAGACAACCCACAAAATGGGAGAAAATATTTTCAAACTACCCATCTGACAGGGGATTAATAACTAGAATATATAAGGAGCCCAAATACTGCAATAGGAAAAAAATCAATCTGATTAAACGTGGGAAAACGATCTGAATAGACACTTCTCAAAGGAAGGCATACAAATGGACAGGAGGTACATGAAAAAATGCTCAACATCGTAAGTCATCAGAGAAATGCAAATCAAAACTACAATACGCTATCAGCTCACCACAGTTAAAATGGCTTTTTATCAGAAAGACAGACAATAATGAATGTAGGCAAGGAGGTGGAGAAGCTGAAAGCCTAATATACTGTTGGTGAGAATGTAAATTAGTATAGCCACTATGGAAGTTCCTCAAAAAAATTAAAAATAGAACTACCATATGACCCTGAAATTCCAGTTCTAGGTATATATCCAAAAGAAAGGAAATTAGTATATCAAAAATATATTTCCACCCCAATGTTTATTGCAGCACTGTTCCCAATAGCTAAGATTTGGAATCAATCTAAGTGTTCATAAACAGATGAACGGATAAGGAAATTGTGGTCCGTATATACAGTGGCACATTACATAGCCATAAAAAGAATGAAATCCTGCCATTTGCAACAACATAGATGGCACTGGCGAACATTATGTTAAATGCAATGAGCCAAGCACAGAAAGACAAATTTCACATGTTCTCAGTCATATGTGGGAGCTAAATATTGTAATAATTGAACTCATAGAGACAGAGAGTAAAATGGTGGTTACCAGAGGCTGGAAAGGGTAGCGGGAAGCAGGAGATAAAGTGGGGATGGTTAACTGGTGCAAATATAGTTAGATACACTTAGAATGAACAATATTTGATAGCGTAATAGTGACTGTAATCAATAGTAAGTTAAGGTATACTTTAAAATAACTAAAAAGAGTGGAATTGGAATGTTCCTAATGCAAAGAAATGATACATGATTGAGGTGATGGCTACCCCAATTACCCTGATCTCATTAATTCACATTGTATGCCTGTATCAAAACATCACATGTACTCTATTAATGTATACAACTGTTATGTACTCAATAATTAAAAATAATTTTTTAAAAAAAAGAAATTTAAAAAAGATGTGGATACAAATATTCAGAAATTATGAGTGGCTTGATCAAAGTCAAGGAAGTGAGTGAGGCATAAGAAAATCTAGGTTTCAGTCTCCTGATGCATTCAATAGTCCTTCAAGAATTTATATAAGACAGTACTAGACCTGTAAGAAAAGTTTCCTCCATAGAAGAACTTGTGAACTGAATGGAAAGAAAAGACACACGATAAACTTATTTCCATCAGTTAAGACAGAATTTTCAGTAGAGGATGTTACCACAGTGATATACAGATACATATAGGTATATATATTAAACACATTGTTATTGGGAGTAGAAATAATATGCAAAAAGGGATGTGGTATAAAGTATACATTCTGTGTCTATGAGCGTTTTAAAACACAAAAGTACAAGAGCGGGTCAAAGTTAAAGGTGGAAAGAAAAGACAGAAAATCCCCCTGAATGAGGGGCGGGTCAGTGTGGTTGTGGCATCTTCCCCAAGGAAGCCTGCTCGTGCTCTGAGGCCACGGCAGAGAAAGCAGCAGCCTGGAAAAGTCTAAGGACATAAGGCTGCTTCCCTCCTATTAACTCCAAGAAATAAGGCCCTCGCCACTGGGATATGCTAGATCTTCACTCTCCTTTAAAGGTTGCTTTAGGATTTAAGAGAGAGTGAAAAAAAAAAAAAAAAAACTAGGGTTATGACTCTCTGGCAATGTAATAAATAATTTACAGCTACACAATTATTGAACAAATTGACAAGAAACATTAAATGTCTCTATTACCAGTAAAAGTGTGAAAATATGAGAAACATGTCATCCTGGAGCAGATCAATCACTTAAGCATTGCAGTAAGTGAGCTCTCAAAATGTTACCTTGAAGATTTCTAACTTCCTTTGACAAGCTGACAAGCATCCACCATCAATTAATTAATCTGAACTGTTCTGGAATCTCTATCTTTCAACAACATTGTCTTTCTGGGAAAAGACTTTCTTATGTTTATAATCACTTTCAAGTGTGAATAGTAACCCTTATGCTGGTAATTAGAGATCGAATAAAAAGATCTGAAGTTTCTGCATACGCATCTCTCAAAATGTTTTAGACATCAGTCGTATCCACTTTCAGCTTTTATCTTCTGAGATTAGAGCCCTCTTTTATTTTTGTGCAGCATTAAATGGGAACTGGTCAATTCCATTTCACCTGAAACTCTATTGAAATGCTCAATATCTCTTTAAAATGTGATCATTTACTGGAAAACTACTAAAATCTATTTT
Source organism: Avahi laniger (assembly GCA_963575035.1). NCBI lineage: Eukaryota > Metazoa > Chordata > Mammalia > Primates > Indriidae > Avahi > Avahi laniger. The sequence continues at coordinate 88,449 of CAUYSK010110646.1, forward strand.
AAAATTCCCTTTGAGGCAAAAGCACTTGAAAATGTAAAAACACAAATAATAAAATTCCTTTTTCTTTCTTCTGCTCTACTTTTTTTTTTTTTTTTTTTTTTTGAGACAGAGTCTTACTGTGTTGCCCTGGCTGGAGTGCCATGGCGTCATCCTAGCTCACAGCAACCTCAAACTCCTGGGCTCAAGCAATCCTCCTGCCTCAGCCTCTCGAGTAGCTGGGACTACAGGCATGCGCCACCATGCCCGGCTCATTGTTTCTATATATTTTTAGTTGACCAATTAATTTCTTTCTAATTTTAGTAGAGACGGGGTCTCGCTCTTGCTCAGGCTGGTTTCGAACTCCTGAGCTCAAACAATCCGCCTGCCTCGGCCTCCCAGAGAGCTAGGATTACAGGTGTGAACTACCGCACCTGGTCCCGTTTTGCTTTTAAATATTTGATAGGCAACTAACAAAAAAATTGGCTTAGAATAAATTATGCTAGAATAAAGACAATCTGCTCAAGTGAATAGTCTTCTGTTTCCAAAAGAATCATTCTTTCTACACGTGATACTGACCATTCTGCTACTACTCTAGGTTTGGTGACAATTTCTCCTAGTAATTTATGGATACCTAAATAAAAATTTATATAAAAAAGTAACAGACAATATTTTAGTGAATATGATACAGATAAGATTAATGTGTACCACAGCATTAATTTCTGTTTAAGGTAAAATTGCTATCAGACATAGTAATTATGTCTCTTTTCCCCAACTAAAATGTAGCATTTAACACTATCTAGATTTTTCAGGTGATACCTATGGAATCAGCAGGCAGAGCTGAGAGGGTCTGATACATTTTAAATGTTCCTTAAATATGTTTGAATGAATAAATGAGCAGTTTTAAGCAAGCATAATACCTATTCATTTCATACATAATAAATAAAATTTTATTTGAATAATTTTACAAATGTTTTAAACACTAATCCAAAAGATTAAATTGGTCAGTAAAGGACACTATTCTCAAATTTTGAGGTTAGTATTATTCGTGTTGTGAAATATTTTCCACTAGCTACTAACTGACCCAATAAAGAGAAAACTAATTATCTTCATAGCTGTACATAGAAAAGGTACCATATACCCTTTAACTCTTTCATTGCTATATCATTACAACTAATCTAGGAACTACCTAAAAATCTAAGTGTTTGAAAAGTATAAACAGTTTATCCTGAATCTTTTGCTTCTTGATAAAATGCAAACATATGACCAAAGAAATTGCAATCAAATACTTTCTTTTATGGATTTCCTGGTTCCTGTGAGATAGAACAAATATCTCACCATTAAAATATAATTAAATATTATCAAGAGCTTTTCAAGCATGTTTATTAAATAGTTTCAATATGGTTTTAGTTCATAAGTCTTTCTAAACAAAGAAGGAAAGAATCACTACTTTTTGTTTTGTTTTTCCTCAACAGTTCCATTTTATTGTGCTTATTTTATTTATTTCAAAGTATTATGGGAGTACAAATGTTTTTGGTTGCATGAATCACTTTTGTTTTGCTTGAGTCAGGGTTATAAGTAAGCCCATCACCCAGATAGTGTTCATTGCACCCAATAGGTAGGTTTTCACTCATCCCCCCTCCCCACCTCCCCTGCTTGATTTCCATTGAGATTTACTTCCCTCTATGCACATTTGTGCTCATCAGTTATTTCCAATTTAATAGTGAGTACATGTGGTGTTTGTTTTTCCATTCTTTAGATACTTCACTTAGGATAATGGTCTCCAGTTCTAATTTGTTGCACAAGGCATTAAGCCATCCTTCTTCATGGCTGAGTAGTATTCCACGGTATATATATACCACATTTTGTTAATCCATTCATGAATTGATGGGCAGGGAAATGAAAATCAAAACCAAAATAAGATATCACCTTAACCCAGTTGGATGGCTTTTATTAAAAAGTCCAAAAACAATAGATGCCAACATGGATGCAGAAAGAAAAGAATGCTTATATACCATTGGTGGGACTGCAAATTAGTAAAACATCTATGGAAAACAGTATGGAGATTCCTCAAAGCACTAAAAGTCAACCTACCATTTGATCCAGCAATTCCACTGTTGGGTATTTACCTAACGGAAAATTGCAGCGCAATTTCAGCACAAGTCACGATTGCCAAGATGTGTAAGAATTATTACTTTTAATCATTGATTAATATATTCAACAAATGTATCAATACCAACTATGTGACAACCTCCCTGAAAAAGACAATTTATTCACAGACATTTTCGTAGCATTTTTGTTTGCAATTCAAATATTTGGAAAAATAATTTTAAATAACATTAAATAGTTTAAATAAACTGTATTCTACTGGATTCTGTGACTCCTTAATTTATATATCAATAAATAATTATTTATAATAAACTGTTATTTGAAAGAAGATATAAACACTCTATTTGGAGACTGGTTGCATTTTATATTATTTCTGGAGTCATAATATATAAAGATAGCAAAATAAGTGCCATGGGTAGATAACAAAATATATATTTTCATGAATTAGAACCAAAAACCTTAAAACTTTTTTACAATTACTTTTTTTGTCTCTAGGTCATTTTTCTTTTCTTTTATTATTTAAAATGACATATAATAATTGTTCATATTTATGAGATGCACAGTGATATTTCAATACATACAATGTGTAGTGAACAGATCATGGTAATTAACATATCCATCATCTTGAATATTTATCATTTCTTTGTGTTAAGAACATTTAATATCCTTGCAGCTACTTGAAACTATATATTATTGTTAAATTAAACAAAATGTTAAATTTCATTATCTCTTAGAAATATACTTGGTGAAATGCTTTACTCTTTTCAATTTGTTTTTCTACATTTTCTGGATTTTCAATGGATAATTAAACAGCACTTAGTATACGTTCAGCCTAAGGCAGGGGCTGATGACACAGTGAGAACAGAGCTAAAGTCGAGGACAGTTAAACATGCAAGCCAGGGTGCTTTATTAGGATTCGATAGGATGGACAGAAGCAGAGAGAGACAGCAGGAGATGCCTGAAACCATGTCTTAGGCAAAAGGCTTTCTTGATACATAGATGCTATTTGGTGAGTAATGAATATCGATCATGTTTATACTCAGGAAATATTATAATGAAAGTTAGTGTATTTAAATTGACTAAAGAAAGAGGATGAGAGTTTACAGTCTATCCAAAAAGTCAGGGAGGTGGATTCAAGTATCAACTAAACAACATAAGCATATTCAACAAATGACTTATAACAAGTGTTTTAATTCTGCTAGAAAGCTAAAATTCATTTAAAAATAAAAGATAGAGAAGTTCTCTTCATGATTACCCCAGTGATCTGAAATCCATTCTCAGCTCTGCGTAGAGACTTCATCTTGTCATGTTAGATGAATCATTTAATCTTTCCAAACTGCCATCTATCAAAAAATCTTGGCGGTAATTATACATTAGGTCCTAGAGGAAATTTATGAGGATGAACTTAAATTCCTTTATTCGTCAAAATGAACAAGAAAAATCAAGAATTTGTCTATAATTATTATTTTATGTGGAAAGATAAACAAAGGAATAAAAACTTTTTTTCCCAAGAGCCTTTCAGTTTAATTTAATTTGTCAATATTTTCAAAGTTTATATAACAGGTCAGGTACCTGAATCTTTTCCTGATTAGTGTTTTTGTTTTGTTTATTTCCTTTTTTTTTAGAGGGAAGTTCTTGCTATGTTGCCCAGGCTGGAGTGCAGGAGCTATTCACAGGCACAATCATAGCCTCAAACTCCTGGGTTCAAACCGTCTCTCCGCCTCATCCTCCTGAGTAGCTGGGACTACAGGTCCCAGCCCAGTTGCACCACTGCACCTGGCTTTCCTAATTAGTTTTGTATGAACAATATGATATCACTTGCCAGTATATGTTAAGAGAAATCTTTGGAATTATTCTAAGGTCAAATTAGAGGAGGATTTTAATTGTATATCTTTAATGTTAATTGAACATTTCTACAGTACTGTGACTTAAAAGAAATTATTGTGAGTAGATATTTTTCTAAGTGCCAAGGTTAAACTAACATTTAAAATCCAAGAATTCACTATTATAACAAATTTTAAAATATAGTTTATTAAAAATAAAAAGTTTATAGTTTTAATGGTGTATTTTAAAACTTATATAGGTAAATTAAAATGATAAAGGAAATATTTATACTTTAAAATAAAATATTAAATTGCACATTTTTAAATATTTGCTCTGCAAAAAGATTTAGAAAAAAATCCTTCACAGATCTCTTTTGAGTACACTTAGACTTTGTGGACAGGTTAGTACATTATTTTATATATTCTTACATATATTTCATTTTATCAAGAGAGAACCTGAAATCTCCCATCCAAGTACTAAACCAGGCCTGATCCTGCTTAGCTTCCAAGATCAGATGAGATCTGGCACGTTCAGGGTGGTACGGCCAGAGACAAGAATCTGAAATCTCTGCAACTGAACTGTCCTACTAAAGACCATATTGCTGTTAGTTTCTTGGTGTATGCTTGCAAGATATCCCTTAAAACAGAGCCACACGTGACACCTGACGTAGAGAAACGGATGCCAAACATGACATCTGACTTGGTGACTCTAGAGAAACCCATCTGAGTGCCTAATTCCTTTCACGTGATATTCACTATAGTGGTCTATTCAGTGGTATCTTTGAAAAGAAAAAAAATGAATTAAGATAATATTTTTATGCTCCCTAATTATGGTTTATGCAAATTCATAGACATACGTGATTTCTAATTTTTTTTTTAATTTTTTTTTTTGAGACAGAGTCTCACTGTGTTGCCCGGGCTAGAATGCTGTGGCGTCAGCCTAGCTCACAGCAACTTCAAACTCCTGGGCTCAAGCGATCCTCCTGCCTCAGTCTCCGGAGTAGCTGGGACTACAGACATGCGCCACCATGCCCAGCTAATTTTTTCTATGTATTTTTAGTTGTCCAATTAATTTCTTTCTAATTTTTAGTAGAAACAGAGTCTCGCTCTTGCTCAGGCTGGTTTCGAACTCCTGAGCTCAAACAATCCGCCTGCCTCGGCCTCCCAGAGAGCTAGGATTACAGGCGTGAGTCACTGCGCCCGGTCCATACGTGATTTTTAAAGCAAAGTGTATGTATTTAGGTATAGCCCTGATTAAGATGTGAGAAAGGAAAAAAAAAAAAAATAACCCACAATTCAATGATGAAATCCTAGACTTTCAAGCAAGACTTCATTTCCGAAGGTAAGCTTCTCTGAGAATAAACCAAATGAGAATTTACAGATGGTGAAGAAATTCAAAGACAGAAAAGATAGAAGGTAATTTATGTACATAAGCCATTATGTCTTGGCTATGAATACATGAAGAATTGTTGAATATATGATTTCAAGATCGACTTTTTATGTCGAAAGATGTTTTACAATTTAAAAATTTTCTTTGTCCATTCATTAGTTGATGGACACTTAAGTTGTTTCCATGTTTGGAGATTGCAAATGATGATGCAATGAACATGGGACCTCAGAGATACGGATTTCATTTCCTTTGAGTATATACCCAGAAGTGGGATTACTTGGCTGTATGGTAGTTTCATTTTTAATTTGTTTAGGAACCTCAATACTGTTTTTCATAGTGGCCATCCTAATTTACATTTCCCCCAACAGTGTACAAGAGTATCCTTTTCTCCACAACCTCACCAACACTTGTTATCTCTTGATTTTTTTTGATAATAGCCATCCTAACAGGTGTGAGTTTATATCTTATTGTAGTTTTCATATGCATTTTCCTGACAATTAGTGATGTTGAGAATCTTTTCACATCACTGTTGTCCATTTGTATGTCTTCTTTGGAAAAATTTCTATTCAGATCTTTTGCTCACTTTTAAATTATTTTTTGTTTTTGTTTTGCTATTGAGTTGTGTGAGTTCCATATATATTTTGGATATTAACACCTTATCAAATGTATAGTTTCTAAATTTCAAAGATGATTTCTTTATTCTGTTGATTATTTTCTTTGCTGTGCAGAAGCTTTTTATAATTGTTTGACAGATTCTCACTTGTTATTTAGTTGCATATGCATTTGGTATTATATAAAAAAAAAATTCCAAGACCAATGTCAAGGTGTCAAGGACCTTTTTTCCTATGTTTTCTTCTAGAAGTTTTATGTTTTCAGATCTGACAGTTAAGTCTTTAATCCATTTCAAAATAATTTTTGCATATAGTGTAAGATACAGGTCCAGTTTCATTGTTTGGCTTATGGATATTCAATTTTCCCCGCACTACGTATTGAAAAAACTATCTTTTCCCCATTGTATGACTTAAAGAAAAAATGTCCCTAAATGTTTCCTTCCTTCTAATGTTAATGCTACAATTTTCTTTTATGGAATCAGGCATTCAAAAAGCATGAGTTAAAATGCAAATAGGTTGCCCAGAAGGCATAATATCTCAATTCATTAATATCTACTCTCAAAGAACAGACAAGCTTGACTTTAAAGAAATGGGACTCAGAATAGTTCAGTTTAAATGATGTAGTTTACCCAAGAATAAGCCAATGCCCCGAGAGAAAAAAAAAAATAAAAAATCGTGGGTACCACAGTGAAAACTAAATATGAATGTTGAACAGACAAAGCAATGAAAATGTCCTCTATTTCAAAATAGTGTCTAACCCTGTCGGTAGAGAAAGCAACACAAGGTTTGAAATCATGAACAAGGCGTGAGGAATACTATCCTAGAGGAACAAAGAAGGTTTAGGAAAAAATTTGAAAAATAATTTTAAAAAAATGATAAAATAACCATTGCCCTAAAGCTCAGTGTAGCAAATAGAAGCTTTTGATTTTTCTTCTGTCCTTTCTTGTCAACCTTTCATATTCACTACCCTGCTGCAGTACGAGTGATCACAGAGACACTATCGACCACTGGCATTGAGTCCTCTGTGTCTTCCCATACCTGTTGGAGGCCTCTTATCCATGTCAGCATTTTAGGCTTGCTATGAAACAATGCTCCGAGTGTCAACCTCAGGTTTCTGGGCTTCCTGCCAGCTACTTGCTTGTCATTCTCTCCCTGCGACAGCAACGAGGATACATCTGCTACTCCTGACCTTGTTATTTTACTTTCCTTCATTTTCTTCTTCTATCTTGGAACATGTCCTCAGACGAAGAAAAAAAAAAAAAAAGAAAAGAAAACAGTATTTTCTAATCACTTGCTATACTGTTTCTCCTATTCCTAAAGATTACATTCTAAGTTGTTTGGTTATAATTTTCATTTACCCTAATAATGATTTCTATAGTTTCTGTGATGAAATTTCAGTGTGTGTGTGTGTTTGTGTGTGTATACATACATATATTCAATTTTGTATGTGTGTATGTGTATGTATGTATGTATACAGATCTAATGGTCTAACATTTCATGGAAAAATTTTACAAAATGTGGCCTCAGCAAAGAAAGCATTTTCTTCTAGTGTTCTTTGCATGCCCTTGCAACAACATTTTCTTTGTAAATACATTGCTTTTATTCTGAAAAGCCAACATAACATTTTAATAATAAAAGTAAAAGTTGATTGTCGGCAACCTCTGAGATGTCTCCAGAGTCAAATCCAGAGACAAACCTAATGTACTGAAATGCTGCTTCCTCTACTTCTCAGCTAGCAAAATTTATTAGCTTGTAAAATTAATGACATTGTTTAATCTCTCTGTCTTCGTTTTTTGATGTATAAAATGGAAATAAAATCAATGACCAGCCTACAGTTTCTGGGACTGTTCTTTGGCATGATGCAGACAAAGGAGTTTGCAGGGTGTGTGATGGAAATGGGACCACAACATACGTAAGTTGTCACAACTCAACTAGTGATTATATCAATGCCCAGAGTGATGACTTAATAGTGTGAAATTTGGCAAGTCCTCTATGTATCTAAATGGGTATTTTCTCCAAAGAGAATTGGAAAATTATCTATTTCTTCATAAAGAGCTTCTAAAGAGTTGTCACGTGGAATGTTGGAGGATGCTCCTGAATTTTTGGCAAAATATTTGCAACTATTGAAGTATCAAGAAAATTTAAACAGAGAATAGAGATTTGTACATCTCTGCTTCCTTTTATTTGCATCTATATCTCAGTTTTTCAGATATAAAATAAGAATAATTTAATTAAATTCTACGACTGTTTTTAAAATATCATCTATGTGATAATATCAAAAATACAAAAAAGAGATTTCACTCTACTTAAGGAGGTTATGTCCAAAGTAAAAGACTGAGTTTAAATACTGTTCAGTATAGGTAACATAACCTCATGAAGAGTACGGGCTCTGGAGGCTACTTGAATATCCTTGAGTTAAATCCCAACTTTACCACTAACTAGCCCTGTGCCCTAGGGATTATCTCTTTACCATCCTGTACCTCTGTTTTTTCATCTGTGAAATAAGAATGATAGTAATATATCAACAGATGTATTAAAAGGGTTAAATAAATTAATATTTGCAAAGGCCTTAGAAAAATATCATAAAAGCAGTCAATAACTTACAACATTAATACAAATCGGCATTTGGAAAGTGCTGTAGCTGAAATAATAAGGAAGGATAATGGGAACAGAAGTTGGGAATATGTATTGTGAAAGAAAACAAATAATATATAAATAAGATAAATCCTTTGAGCCCCCAAATTGAAAATAATTGTTTACAACAACTATAGTATTAATATTTGAATAGTACAGGGGAAGTATAATAAAAAGTATACCAGAGTGTTCATTTTGTTGAGTATGAATTTTAATATATAGTAATATGAGTTTTAGAGCTAATCCACTTGCTATTTTCAACTTGTGTGACTTTGATCAAGTCACTAAAACTCTATTTTTCTACTTTCTTGGTTATCAAAAAAAAAAGAATAATAATACCTATCTCAAAGGAATGTTGTGAGGATTAGGTACATCAGTTCGTGAAAAGTGCTTAGAAGAGGACCTGGTGCGTGGTAACTATTCAGTAAATGTTATTAAAGTGTATATTTTCAAGCACAGGTATAGAATTGTATATAAATCACTGGAACCACAGCTTTCAGTTCAATTAATTAGCATCTGTCAACCCATATCATGATCTAATTAATATAAACTCACTACCTTGCCATTTATCTATGCTCTTGCCAGGGAAAAACTGATCCCAAAAGGTAAAGTAAAGTAATCAGGTTACTTTACTTTGTAAATTTTAGGAAAAGTTGTACTACAAAAACAAAATTGTATAGGTAATCATATGCATTATAACTTTTTTGGTCTGCCCTTTGTACGAGAGAGACAGTGTTTACACAAGCCTCTATGTTTTTTTTATTAAATTAGCTCTAGTTGGAATTGAAAAAATTGTGTGATCATTTAAAAATATTGAGGAAATAACAAGATATAGTGTGTACTCTGAGAGAATTTTCATGTGTGCTTATTCTGTGAATATTTGTCAGCATAGGAAGGGTTTCAAAGGCTCTTTACCAAACCCAGCTGTATTATATATCTTACCAAAAAATCTGCATAAAATCATGCTAATATTTAATCGCTCATGTTTTCTCCTCACACGTCTCCCAATTAGTATTTCAGTAGTTTTAAAAGAACTATAAATACAGATTTCCTCAGGTAGACTAGATTATAACATTTCACTGTTCTATTAATTTCAACTCAACCCTATTGATGCCCTACTTAGGACACACACGGTGTGAATGATCATCAAGTGTGAGACAGGTGTAACTTGGAATAAACTTCCCAGTGGAGACAGTATCTGAGCTGAATCTTAACAAATAATGGAGAAGAATTCTGAGAGAATGTGTGAGGAAATAAACTGAGCTGTTAGCAACAATTTGGAGAGCAAATGGCTTAATATTGCTAAATTACAAAAAAAAGATGGCTGATATAATTTAGGAGATTAATGGGATTAATGTGATACAGGTCACAGGTGCCTTCTCTGTCTGCTGAAGAACTTGTTTTTTACTGTGTGGGAGCCAGGGAGTCATTGAAACAATTGAAATGGGGCAAGGGTAAAGATCAGATTATACAACTTAGAGATATCACTTTGTTGCAAGAATGGAGGAAAGACTGAAGGTGGGAACAAAACAATTTGAATAGACATTATTTTCTAGTAGCAATAGATCCTGCAAGATATGAAATCTTAACTAGGTGGCACTAGCTATGAAAAGAGGAGTATTCTTTTTAAAAAGGTTTTTAGAAGCAAGATATGGTAATTATTTAGATGTGCAGGGTAAGGTCCTCAGAATTCGAGCTTGGAAGGTCATGTGAATCTTTGTGCCACCTCCAGAGGTAGAATATAAAGGGAAAAAGGTACCATGTGGAGGAAAGATGAATTCAGAGAATGGACATATCATGTCTGAGGAGCCTATTTAAGAGTCAAGTGGGGATACCCACAAAGTGGTTGGATGCCTGAATGTAAAAGGATGTCACAAGGACCACCTACTATCAACATTATTGGATGGATGTAGATAAGCTCTTTCTGAGAGAGTAAATGGAACGTGAGGAGAAGACAAGGACTGAGAATATCAACACGATGGCCAGAAAAATAGAATCCAAAAAAGGAAGTTAAGAAGCAATGTGTAAGGAGGAAGAAAGCAAGCCAGGGTCAGCATGTTGTCACAGAAGCAAAAGGAGGAATGAATCTCAAGGAGGTTGTAATCAGCAATGACAGTACAATAAATTTAGATAAGAGCTAAATGTTTATTAGATTTGATGGTTTTTAGTTTGTGGGTAATCATTTGCTAGAGAAGTTACAGTGGAATGATGATGGTGCAGTAATTTCAGAAGTAAATGGTAGGAAGAAAGTTACATGGAACAGTCAGTAGGCACCTACCTTTCAAGAAATTCGGATGAGAATGAAAAAGTAAGTTGATAAGTAGAGGAATAGAGGGATGTTTGAGGAGTATAGGACAGCAAAGTATTATTATAGTTGATGAGATGACCTGGAGACAGAAAGTTTTTTAAATTGTTGGGAAAAGTTCAAATAATGGTGTCAGGGCAAAAATTGCACTGGACAAAATAAACCAGGCAAGAAAGACTTTATTCAAGGCTACTATTACAGGAGTGTTTGAAACTCAATCTGAGCTCCACTCAGACAAAGGACTGGAGAGTTTTGAAGATCTAGGGTCGTGGGTGGGTGGATCATAGACCATCTGATCATTGACTTTACTCAAAAGAGGAGTGAACTTTCTCATGTCTTCACAACCGGAGGTTGTTTTACAACTTGGAGCAAGGCACTTGCCAAAGTTAGGCTCCTATCCTCCCAGGGAAATTGGGTGTTAGGGACATTGTCTTTCTTGATACTTCTATTTTAAAGGAATGGCTCCAGGTTCTTGGGAAAGACATTCCTAATCTTTTCAAAAGCAAGTAGCTTTTAAAAAAATTTACATATCACAGGGACAGAGAAAGGATTTACAATTACAAATTTTCTAAAATAAATGTTCTGAGAAAAGACAGATCCAGAGTCCACAGGCTGACCTAAAGGCAAGAAGCCTTTCTAAAGTTTACTCAAACTGAGGGGAATCTTGAGGCCATATTGATCTTTCTACAGACCGAGTCCTCATTGTAGATGGAAAAAAACAAGATTAAGGGTGAGGGTAGAGCTGTTGAAATTAAAAAACAGAAAGTGCTCTCCATCAACTGAACCTGGAATATTGGAGGTAAGGCTCAGATAGATATAAATAAATCTATAATGGTAGGGCAGGTAGTTGAGAAAATTCCAGCCAATGGCTCTGAATTTTCTCAATGTAGTAAGAAGTCAGAGAAATAGAATAATCTGAGAGTGTGATGTGGGGTGGGGGGAGAGTAGAAGATGAAATTAATCAAAGTATGCCCCTTTAAAATATAAAAATCATTCACAGAAAGAGAAACACAATATGTTTCAAAAGAAGGCATTTCCCATGCCCCCAGTAGCATTTATAAAAGGTCCTATTGTGTTTCTGAGTGGTCGTGTTTTTCTTCTTCTTCTTAAAAGGATGAGTCTACCACACAATTACATTTTTTCCTCTCTTGCTAACGATGTTTTCTAGTTCATCTAATTTTTAAAGTTCTGTGTCAAACCTGCTATAAAGATTTCTTGGCAGATTGTTTCCTCTGTGTATAGAATATGAAAAAGAGGCATTGAATTTTCTTACCAACTTTTCTGAACTTTGGTTATTACAGCGATGCTGGGTATGTTCATTTCTCTTCTCCTTTTCACAGTGCATTAACTTTAAAATAACATCTAAGTCCCTGTCTAGCTGTTTTCACATTTTATTTTCTTCTATTGCCAGCCAATGAATTGTTCAACTTTTCAGTCTCTCTTTTGGGATTCTACTTTCATTGACAATAAGAGTTATTAAGATCTGTATAGTTGATTTTTATCTGCACTTAGATCTGTTTATATCTCTTGGGTAACTTTTCTGTGCACAACTCCAATTACTTTTTTTCTGTACTGTCCTTTCTTTGTACCAAAATTTGATTTTGTTCATCTTATCCACAGATAATGGATTCTTAGACTCCTATTTTCTTGTCATGGTTACTCACTGACTTTTTTTTTCCAGGTTTTTATGACCCCATATTAAAATATATTTGCAAGTTTTGAATACATATCTGGAGAGGATTTACTTTTCATTGTTCTCCTATCTTGGAAATTTCCATAAGAGCTATTCTTTGGATAATGCTTTTATTCACATTTTATTCACATATAAAACTGTATTTGATAAGTATGTTTAGGATGTTATAGTCTTATTTATAAACATATTACAATTAGAAGTTTTTAATTTGCCTTTTTCTAATTACAGTTCTTTTACAGGCACAAGAGATTAGATCAGGTCATTGTCAAGATCCTTTTACAACGTAGAACATTCTGTATGTTATAAAAATGTTTCTAAACCTCTTCTTGATGTTTAAATCGAGCCTCTTTTTTTCTGAGTCAGGGCCATAAAGGAGAGTAAGCAATTTCCAACCACCTGTGATCTGAAGACTCCTCCAGGCTCAAATATGCCCCTCCATTGACCTGTCTTGATACTCTCTCTCCTCATAACTGGCATGAAATTCTAATTATGACTGTGATTCTTTGAATAATAAAATTTAACTTTATCTCTCAGAGACTACAGGAGCTATATAAGTAAAGCTCCTAGGCCAGGAGGAAAATGTCCCAGATAATCACACCTTCCAAAGGGCAATCAAGACAGATGGGAGGAGCAGGTAGAAGATACTACAGGGAGTGAGCTACTACAAGGGGCCAGCTGGGCAATTTCAGAAGTAAGTCCAAAGGTACCCTGCTCTTAAGTTACAGGTAAGAATCTTTATTACGATGTGAAGTTCAATATTCTCTCACAATTAACTTATCAACCCAATACTATAAGGCATGGAAGCAGATTGTCTCTTTCTGGAAATTAAATGATTTTCCACTGAGAACAAAAGACAAGTATATTTAGCCCTTCTATTTAAACTACACTTGAACAGACTGGTGAAGGATACTTTTAAATGTGCTAAGTTTCTGTTAGAACTGCTACTCAGACTTTAGGAACAGGAATCCTACTTCAATGTAAGAAGAAACAAAGCTATTGCATTTCCCTTAGCAAATAAAGACAGCACATTTTTTAAAAAGCCATTTTTTTTTTTTTGTGGTGCATAACAGTAAAATTTATGCCAAAAAAAAAAAATCCTTCTGAAAATCGAAAACTGTCAATTGTCCTCTTTGCACAGATTAACATTTCTACCTAAGAACACATAAGAGATTCCGGACGAAGAGGCAGTACCTGAAAGAAGAGGTAAACAGCACGTAAACTGTAGAAACAGCTATCTTTGAATAAGAGTTTTTTTCCCTTTTGTTTTGTTTGTTTGATTTTAGCTCTTTTAGGAAGGTAGGTTATTGCAGTAGATAAAACAATTTTTAGGCTGACAGGGTTAATCAATCAAAGATTTAGATCGCTAAAATCAATATCGAGTTCTTAAGACACCAGGCGTAAAATATTTATTATTTGAATCTGATCTTAAACAATGGAAACTATTTATTATGCCTCAAGATAAAGATATATAACTTAAATGAATAATAATAATATCAAGTATTTAGATATTTAGATTTCCATAGAACTCTCAATATTCCCTCAGTGGATTTATGTGCTATATAGAAGACACAGTTCTTTGACATAAAAATGGGTTGAAGGCACAAACTTATGGTTAAAAATAACAATAATAAATTTCTTTCTTATTTTTATATTAAAAAATATATATTCTAGTTGTTTCTTTTCCCAATCCAATGGGCGATCTTGTGCCCACCCCTAGGTCCAGCCACCATTCTAAGCATATGAGATAATAAAAGTCATTATTTTAAACATCTACTATTGTGGGAAGTAATAATCTAGTGGCAATTTTACCAGATATGCAATAGTCAAGTGAAGATCTGAAAGCATTTCAGATGGTAGTTCTTTCCAAATACTTACTCTTTTCAGATTCTAGTTACTATGCAAATACTTGTGTGAACGTTGCTCTTTTTCATATAAAGATGGCACTGTTTGCTTGAGTGTCATCCACAAATTGTGACATGGCTTGAAAGATTTCTTTCCCTTTCTGTGAAATACGTGTGTTTACCGTAGTGCTCATCTTACCTAGAGGTGATATTCTAAAGTCAGTGCACAAGAGGAAAAACACACCTGGGCAAAATTTCCCTTAAACATAGCTTATAACATGGCTAAACAGAGAGTGACATGCTATGTCAGTCACCGTATTCTCTTAGTATCGAATGAAATTATTTAAAGTTGTTGGCATGTCTTTAGGAGAAATGCTGTTTAAAAAATGTGTATGTTTGAAACTCGGACTTAGGGGGGAAGGGGGGC